>CAHIKZ030001391.1:645000-770000 GCA_903632075.3 Acanthosepion pharaonis | reverse complement strand
AACATCAGCTGCTATTGAATGTTACTGTTATCAGAATCCAAGAAGAATGTTCCAGAATATTTACTGCATCTTTCTCATTGCAAAACTAACTTCTGTTATTAATAAAAAGTATTTAATACTTTGTTTTTGCAAAGGATTGGCCATTTTTCTTGTTATCCATATTAAAAATTCTATTTTTTTTTATTCATTAACTGATATAAAGAATGTTAAAATGTTATCTTGGTTTGGTCTATTGTCATTTGACTGACATAACTCATCCATCTTGATAATGAAACTAGTTGATTGTCATTAATTAACAAATCTAAATGTAAGTCTACCTGTGTATCAAAAATTGCAATAACACACACACACACACACACACACACACACACACACACACACACACACACACACACACACACACACACACACACAGTATCTATAAATGAACATTTTTCCCTTTCAAATATTTTTAATTTACTTTCATTTAAATTAAATTGTTTCACATTGAGTTATTTAATTCTTAAAAAAATAGTAAATTCTTTGAAAGATTTACATCATAGAGTGGCTATAGAGAAAGATGGAATTGTCAAATACGTATGCATACAAGAAACCAAACATAAACAGTGTCAGTTTCAATCTTCAATATTTAAAAAGAAATGTTCATGATTAGTCTTGTTGATAAGACCAAGCTATCAACTGTGATAATTTCTATTTAGTTATATAAAAAATAGTAAGTGAAAAGAACAAATGCAGATATGACCTGATTCTAAATAAATCAAATTACCAGGCTTTTTTTTTTTTTAAAGTAAATCATCACTCTTGAGATCATGCTTACAAAATTGTTTGAAGTGTTTTTCTTTGCCTTTTACAGTTTCTTGTGCCTTTTGTATAATAGAAATTCTTGCTTTGAAGAACTCTAGAACTAATCATATTAGTATATGTGTTGACTATTGTCTCTGTCTCTCTTCATTGATTTTTTTTGTGTGTGTGTATCATATACTATGACAGCAGAATCATTTTTTGTGTGCTGTTTTTCTTTTCTTTTTTTTCTTTTCCCCTCACCTGCATTTAGTTTGAATATTACTAACCAATGAATATGTGGCTCCTAAAATTGTTAGAAAATACTAAAGATGATTTGAAAAAAAAAAAAAGTGTGTGTGGAGGGGAGAGGCATGACTAACATATTCTATTCACATGTACCCATTTGCTATGCTGCCAAAATGGGGTATCAAATAGTGATAAATTGTAGTTTCCTCCTTTTTTTATTTATTTTTTTTTTTTTTTAGCAGGGCAATAACTTTAAGATAATTTAAGTTGTACTGTAACTATTGCATATCATGTCACTTATATAAAATCTTTGTGAGTTGCTTAATATTTATCTATAATTGTATAGCAAACAAATTGCTATAGTCTATATTAATTGGAAAATTTTTATTTAGTGCTTCCCTAGGTATGCAATAGAACATACTCAATTTAAATATAATTCTCAACCAGGTCCTCCAACTTATTTTTATAGCAAGATGACATTATTCTGATGCCAAATTGAATTGTTTTGCCACAAGCTTTCAATTGAGAAAACGCAATAGAAATTTTGTGTGTATAATGGATTTTATAAGTAAATGAAAAATTTCATCAATCACATTTTTTTCCTTGCTCTTGCTTAATATCCCCATTTCTTGCCAGCTTAAGATTACTTCATAACAGAGGTCTTCAATTTTAATATCAAGAATAGATGGGTACCAGTCCAACTCTACAATGGTACAGCTTTCTGCAAATGTTCACTCTATAACTTTAATCTTTAAAAAAAAAGGTTGTGCTTTTATTTAAATTTAAAAACTCCTGAAAAAGATATTCATGTTTGGCAAGATTAATTGAGACATCTGCTGGATAGTTTCAGGTTAAGTGCATTCTCTGCTATAAAATACTTCGATCTTGTTTTATGGTATATAGATGTCACAAAAGGTTTTTATGATTTAACTCTAACTTTGCCAAAAATGTTAGGACAGCCATATAAATTATATATAATTTTTTTATGCATAACATTTATTTCTCTTTTGTAAATTTTATTGACAGGAATAAATAAAAATAGATATTTTGAGATTTACAAATTAAAATCTTTTTTCTAAGCCTCTTTGTGATTTTGGCACACCAATATATTTCATGTCTTCAGCATTTAGTTGAGTTTTTCTTTATCCTCAACCTCTTTTCCATTCTTTAAAAATTATTGAATTACATGAATTACATTTTCTGTGCCATTTTTAAAAAGACAATTGTATTTTTAGGAGTTTTTAATTTTGCAAATTGAGACAGTTCAAATTAATAAATTTCATTTTATTTCTCTTTTAAATGATTTATTTTTATTTAAATTTTAAATGTCCTCTCTCCCACACACACTTATATATATATATATATAAATATGTGTGTTATAGCCTATGTCTGTCTGTTATTGAACTCCTCCTAGAGTTTTGGAGATAGATCCCCATAACCACACACACACATATATATATATATATATATATATATATATATATATATATTCTGAAACAAGGGTACTTGGATAGTTATATCAAAGATCAAAGAGGACACTAAAGCTCACCTGAAAAAAATTCCCTTTAATATAATTTAAATTTGAACAAGGGAATAACTCCTATCCAAAATATAGGAGAAAGCCAGAAGATGGAGGTCACATCGTCAAAATCATCTTGATTACAGGAGGTACCGTGAAACACCCCACCCCTCCTATCCTGAAAAATTCCCCTCTTGATTTAAATTAAATTTGAACAAGAGAATGACTCCTAGGTTACTTGGATAAGTATGTTTCATTTTGATCAAAGAGGGTCTCCAGGGTCACAAACCCTCCACTGAAATCCCCCCTCCTTTGATTCAAATTATATTTAAATTTGAACAAGTGAATGATTGCTATCCAAAATATAGGAGAAAACCAGAAGATGGATGTCACATCAGCAAGATCAAAATGAGCCAACATGGATGTTAAGTTGAGTAAGAAATCACCAATCAGTGGCTAGTGCCTTACAATACATATTTGTTGTGACAATTCAACTGTCATATCAACCTTGAAATCTGCTCATCAATTCATACAATCAAGAATTGCATCAAATGCATATCAAAGGTGTCAAATCATGCTGTCTTTAAACCTCCCCCCCCCCTACTGGAATTTTTTTCCTTTTGATTTAAATTAAATTTAAATTTGAACAAGGAAATGACATCTATCCTAAATATAGGAGAAAGCCAGAAGATGGCAGTAACATCAGCAAGATCATTTATTAATATTGAAATGCATAATTTTTCTCCAAATTATAACAATGATTTAAAATCAGTTATCCTTTTCTTACAAAAAAAAAGTGTCACATACAGCAAGGCATGGGTAATTTGGCTAGTGTGTATATATATATATATATATATATATATATATATATATATCTCCTTTGGTGTAAATAAAACAGTGCTCAATGCAAAATAACAGAGCTATTAAGTATATTAAATATAAATAATACTCTATGACAGTATGGCTTGGAGTTATATATATATATATATATATATATATATATATATATATATATAATTATTTCTGATTTTATGTTAATAGCCAACACAATTTTAAATTCTTTTTTTGTTTTTAGTTATGGGAATTTTTAATGCCAATTTTCATTCAGATAATAGATGAAATTACATTATTTCCAATAAATTTCTGCTAACAGCCCATTTTCTTAATGAATCCAAGGTCTAGCTTAATTTGCTAGAATTTAAGCTTACATATCTCTTAAGATTTTCTCTTGTTCCCTCTTGGGATATTCACTGTGCATTTTTAACAAATCAATAATGGAAATTCATGTTCACAATATATCAATATAGGTATCAATATACTATAACCTTCTGCTACATATTTATTAAATTTTTTTACAAGTAACTATTTCTTCAAAAAGCTTATGAGAGAAAAACATTTCAAATGATATAGCATCATCTACACTGCAATAAATTAGCATAAGTAGGCATAAAGAATTTACATTTTTACTGTTGCAATCTTGTTCATTTGAATATTATAGAAAATGAAATAAAATTAAAACAATGAACATCTTTAGCTGTACAATATTTTATAACCACTTTCTGAAGTTCATTATTCCATGTACTTTAAAAAGTGTTTTTGCTGTTTTATTTGTCATCTTTGTAAATTTTTGCCATAAAATTCCTACTTTAAAAAGAATTTAATTCTTTTTTCCATTTCTTCTTTATTGTACCTATATCACTATTTTTTTTTTTTTTTTTTTACATATGTTCTTGAAATATTTAACAAAGCCCAATATTTTTTTTTTTTACTCCTTTAAAAAAAATACAATGCTTTAATTCACATCTAATGGATACAGCTTCTATTAGATTACCAAATGTTGATATTTATTATAACCTTGTCTGTATAAGTCTGTGGCTGCATAGGGTCTCATTTGAAATATTGTCAAAAAAGTCACATTCAGTTTTGAGGCTCTTATTGATATAGCTAACTTTTATTGTTAGAAAGTTATATTTGTATGCAAATCATATTTTTGTACATTTTCATCATTACAATCCTTTATACTTCTGTTTAGCCAACTCATTTTGTTCTATCCATTGCTCAGTTGCTCTCTTTTACTAGGAAATTGACCTCTCCTTTTACCAGTGTATGTCTTTTTTTCTTATTGCTGTTTCTTCTACCATTGATCATGCTCCCTTGCATTACAGATTTCCCTCTTTCTACAAGGTAACTGCTCTTCTCCCACCACCTACCAGGCAGCACCTGCTCTTCTCCCCTCTTCCACCAGGCACCTGCTCTTCTCCCCTCTTCTACCAGGCACCAGCTCTTCTCCCCTCTTCTACCAGGTGCATCCCCACTCTACAAGGCACCCGCTCTTCTACTCCACCTTCTACCAGGTGCCCACTCTTCTGCCCCACCTTCTACCAGGCACCTGCCATTCTTCTATTTTCAGTGTATGTTCTTATTGCTGTTACTTCTGCCATTGTTCATGCTGCCTTGCTCTCCAGCTTGGCCTCTTTCCAAACTGTGTTTTCTAACTCCATCAACCATCATTCATTTTTCTATCACTCACCCATCTGATTCTGCCCGTAAGCCATTTTCTTTCTTTACTGGGATTTATTTCATTATATGTAATCCAAGTGAATGGCCAATAAAATCAAGTTCTATTAGTTCAGATCAGTGACAAATCTGCAGAAAATTTCAAATGTCTTGTGAAATGTTACAATTGCTGCTAATGTTTTCTTTTTTCCTTTTTCTCCCTTGCGTTACATCACAGGTTTAATTCTTTTGAACCTTGCATTTTATTGATGACTAATTTATGGCTGCTGATTCAGTTTATTTGTATCAGGATTAAAAATAATGACCACATCCACTCCCCCTACTTCCATCACATGAAATAAAGAAGGGATCAAAGTGAATGGAGGCAACAGGCAATGAAGTTTAAAAACATAAAAGAAGCATTTTTGTGTTTTGACATTGCTGTTGCCTTTACATTCAAAAAGAATTTACTCTTATCTTTTGTTTTGGTGAGACACTACATTTTACAATTTAGTGATTCTGGAATGTTAGTGAATCTGTTATGGAATATTTTTGTTCTTTGAATCATTATTAAAAATATTTAACCATAATGCTTTTATTTAAAAAATATAGAAATTAACTTTTCAAAAGTTATAGGGAATGATTTACTGCTTTTATAGTTTTATTCCTTTGTACTTAACACAATAAATCCAGAAGAACTAATATTAATTTCAGAGTTTTGTATTTTTATTTATTTTTTTTTTTTATTTAAAAAAAGTAAAAGAAATTGGAAACAAAAATGAGATTCTGATAATTTGTTTTCTTTGGATTCTTTTGTGCAATATGAATAGAATTATGATTGTACTCTGACTTTATTTTCCAATGTCTTACATTTTTATTAAATTAGTAGGGATTAAAAACATAATAACCAAGTATTTTAGCAATTATTCCAAGTAAAATAAGTCCTAAATTACTTAAAGAATTCTTTACTTAGTATGAACTGAACACAGCCATTTTAATGTTTTTACTGGCCTACAGCTTACACTCACACTAAATCTTATATTCTGTATGTTTTCAACATAGGTGATTTTCTTGATTATGATTTAATTAAAAGCCTGCTCAGTAATAAGTGAAATGTATTAAATTTCTTCCTATTCTATTAATTGATTTTCAAAACATTTTTTGCCTCAATTTTAAAATACAACAATTTAAAATGAAGAACTGTTAATTGCAATTGATTGATTGCTGTATGAAACACCTATATTATTTATAAAAAAAAAATTGATAGTAAATATTTAAAAAGAAAAGTTGAATCTAAGAAATATATATATATATATATGTGTGTGTGTGTGTAAACAGAATTTTAATCCACACACTCACATACAGTTGAATATTAGTATATGCATTCCTTAGTATGTCACAAATATTCAGTGTCTGTTGCCTAAATTGATTTTTCATTTTGGTATTTCTGCCTCATTATGTATTGATTGTTGCTTGTAATACTTGTCAAGTCCATCATTATTTATATAAAATTAAGCTAAGATTGTAATCTTTGTAGATTGAAAATTATTTAAAAATCTATTGTATTTTCACACACACACGTGCGCGTGTGTGAACAATATTCCACAAATTAAATTTGCCAAATGAGCTTTTCTAACACATTATTTTATTCTTAATTTGTTCTTATGCCACTTATAAGAGAAATATTTTCCTTTACATTAGAGTAAATGTGCACTCTTTTGAACAAATTTTAATTAAACCTGAATCATTTGTTATCTAAGCAATTTCTGATCATGAATGAAGACTGAAGTTTGTGAAACATTTGATTATTCAGAACTCTGACATGGGATTTTTTTGTTCTTAATTTTATCAATGAATTCCTGGTACCATTTCATGCCTGAAGTAAGCACATGTTTGTTAAATATGAACAGTTTCTTGTACAGACACAGTTTGCTTTTAAAAGTAGGTGTATCACACACAGACTGTGATAAAGTAACAAAACCTGAGACTGGAATATATACCTTCAAAATATTAAATATTTGAAACTTGAAGTTGTTTAAAAGCAATGATTTTAACATCAAAATATATTTTTTTTTAAATTTCAGAACATTTTCATTTGTTTTCTTATGAATAAAGCTGTAAAGTTTTAAACATTCACAAAATCTTTTGGTTTTTAGAAAGTATGGGTTTGAAAAGTTGTAATAATTATTAATGACTAGCAGTAGAGCCCAGCGTTGCCCGCGGATGTAACAGTAACAGATAAAGTATCGACCATCATAAAGACTGAAAAATAAAATTGACAAAGATTAGTGTTTAAGGTTGACGGACACGCATGTGTTAATTAGTTTGTTTTTTTGTTTTTTGTTTACTTTTTACGAATTGGTCAAACCTAAACTCAAACAAAAATATTGTTTTCAATCGTTATGAGTCTATCGATTGAATAGAATTTTATTATAAATAATTGTCTTGTAAATGGAATTTTTAAAGCATTCTGAATGTAAAAATAAAGAAAAAAGTGTGCAGGGCAATAAGAAACACTACCTGCCAAAAAAAAGTGAAGTTTTGTTGAAATCGGTTGAAAAATGTAGGAAATCCAATCCCATATATAAACGAACACACACACACAAACAACCTGGGTTTTATAATAAGTATAACTCGATATGTTGTCCCCCTTTCATTCTGGCGACAGAATCGTGTTTTATCATGTTTTCAAATTGATTTCGTCCAAAAACAATTGTGTTTTTTCCAATTTTTGGCGCTGTCAGAACCACCGCAAGGTAATTTTATGCAGTCCTGTGAAGTTTTGTTGAAATCGGTTGAAAAATGTAGGGAATCCGATCCAACATATAAACGTACAGACACACACACACACACACACAATCTGCGTTTTATAATAAGATTAACTTACAGATTCATTTTTTTTTTTATGAAGGCTCAGAATTGTTTTTGTATGTGTTAAGTTTTTTATATTAAATATTAAAATTAGCTTCTAGAGAGAATTTTTCTATCTCTACCTAGAATATAGATATCAAGAGTAAAGCTAGTATATAAAAGCAAATTTTTAAGCATTAAATTTTTATCTTTTTCAAAGAATTGATTATGTACTTCTTTATTAGGACAAAAATATTGAATTTAACCAAGCAAATTATTTTTAGTTGTTATATCTTCAATGACTTGAGAGCAGTATGTTAATTTTTTTTTTTACTTTTTTATGCTAATCTGATACAAACAGATATATTACATATAATAAATATTTATGCCTTCATTTATATATACATACTTATTTCTACATACATACACTCTCCATCTCCATCTTGTGGCTTTTGTCTTCTCATCCATTTGCAGTTTAATTACTCCTACTTCCTGTTGTCATCATATCTTGGGTAAATGTTTGTGCCGGGTGGTAGAAGCAAGGCAGGTGAACATATTCAGATTCCCTTTTGATTTAATGATAGACTCTACATATTGATCTAATCTGAATGATATATTGCAACATTTCTATATAAATTCTTATCCATTAATATTGGGTTTCTTGCTTATCCAATTTGGTTAGCATACCTTAAATCTGTTAAATAGAATATTGTTCCATTTAGAATAGATTTATGAGGATTTAAAGAATATCTTATTTCCATGGACTATAAAAGATCTTGTTTTGTTTACTCCACCTTAACTACCAAAGATCATTCAATTTTGGCATATGAGATTTTAGCTTATATATAAATTTGCATACTCTGAATATTTATGTTGCTTTTTGGTTGTCATCATATCTTTAGTTGTATCTATGAAATCTAAAATATCTTGAGACTGATTTAAAAAAAAAATTAATAATGAAATATTTTTAAGTGAGTTATGGAATCAAGTAGTAGATTATATCTATTGCTTTCTTACTAATCCATCACCTATCTGGAGGGCACAGAGAAAATTGATATTAGATGATTTATAGAAAACAAGAGCCATGAATATCTTTAACTTGTATCAGTTTTATTAAATAGGTTTTGGGATTGTTAAATCTCCACACCACCATTTTTATTATTATATCTTAAGGCTATATGATATAGATATAGACCAATGTGTTGGATTATTTGATGCGAAATCTGAAGATTTCTCAAAAGCTGTTTATAGCATCATGAAACATTGATTCCTCTTCCAAAGTTATTTGCTTTCTTGTTGAGTCCTGGTAGATCTGTGTCCTTTTTGTGGCCAAAATTAAAGAAGGTGGCTTGTATTTCTCAAGGGTTTGCTTCTATGCCCATTGTTTGCTGTAGAGAAGTCAATTTTACCGCTGATCCATCACTTGCTGGGAGGATGCCTGTCGTTTTCTTTTATTGATATCTGTGGCGGTTTCGTAAAATGATTAATCAGTGTTGGCTATGAAGAGTCTCACATGAGTTACAAGATCACCTTCCCACAATCTATTGACTGTCTCCCCATGGAAACCCTCACCCTAGCTCTTTATTCTAGTCTTTCCTCATTTCACTGCAGTCAGACTTGGTGAGTGATAGCTAATCTGTACACTACTGATACCAAGAATTAAACACATTATGCTTTCTGCAAATATAATGCTTCATATCCAAACTGCAGCAAAATGCTAGAAGATGTAATTTGATTCATTTGCACATTTCCTTATCAGCAACAACAACCTGTGGCTTAGAGTAAAAGCTAAGAAAAAGCTTAGTTCCAATGAAATATACAACTGATTATGTGGGAAATCAAATTGCATCCATTCAAAAAGAGAAAAAGTTTTTTATGTTAAGAACAAGCTTCATGAATTGAGGGTTATAATGTATTTGTTTTTTAGAAGATATTTTAAATGTTAACAATCATTTTTAAAGCATTATTCATTTTACTTCACATGATTTGTATACCTGTATTTAATTTTACATCTTGATACCCTTCTCACAACTAGAAACTTTATCAATATCAGAATAAAATTGAAAGGAGTTAACTTCTCAAAATCCTATTTGGCACTATTAATATTGAAATCATTTTTGGAGTGTGATCACAGTAAATTTGATTCCTTAACTTATGCTATAAAGATTAATTATTCTGTTTAATTTGTTTTCTAGTCATCATGGATTTGGTAATCAGTTTTGCATGTCAGAAGAGTCAAATCCTAAAAGATGCTTTTCTGTTTTTCTTCACAATTCTAAGACAAATTTGTTTATTATTATATCTATAAATTCTGTATATAACCATACTTAGAAAATAAGAGTGAAGAACATATTTAATTTTAGTTAAGAAATTGATGTGTATAATTAAAAATTTTTTAATTGATTTATAGTAACCAAAAATTCCAAAAATGTTTATTAAGATTTTCCTATCAGAGTTATTGCAACAATTTATTTTTACTAACTTATTATTTTATGAATTATATCATAAGCTATAAAGTAAAATTATTTTATGTATGATAATTAAGCTGAAAGCTTAATTATCATACATAAAATAATTTTACAAATTCAAAATTGCTGTGTAAAAAGAAATCAAGAAGTGAAAGATAGGTACAATTTTAATTGATAATCCTAATTTAATATACAGTTATATATCAACTTCATAAGAAAATATTACTGAATAATGCTAGATTACGATGAGTTTATAATTATTATTTCAGATCTTATTGGAAGAAATTGATATTTATATACTTGATAAGAAAATAATGAAATTATCTAGACCTTTTTTTATTCTATTAAAAAAGAAATCTTCATACTTCATTATTCTTCAGGTATGTAGCAGCTTTTGTTATAAACTATTTTTACATGGCAATATACTCTGTATTCTGAATATAATTTATACAGTACAGAGTATTGGAAAAATCGAAAAGGGCAGGTGTAGAATATGGTCTTTGACTGAAAACACCAGTCTCTGTTGGCACCAGAATGAGTATCATGGGGAATATAGGAGAGTACAATGTACTTGACCTAAGAAGGAATACTTTAGAGTATGAATTGTTATTACCACAATTCTTTGTGTATTTCTTTTCGAAAGAGAGAAAACTTGTAAGTTTCCTAAATCATTCCTTTATTACAATAAAATATTTAAAATTGTAATGAATTTGCAGTCATAATAGTAATAAATAACTGAAAGGAAAATATATTTCTTGTTTAGCTCTTTTTATCTATTTTTTTTTTTTCATACAAAAATTAAGATCTGATAGCATTATAAAAATTCAAATGAATTTTTTCATTATTTAAGTTTTTTTTTCTTTTAAAAAGAATCATTGTTTTATTGAAAGGCATCTAGTGAACCTGATCAGCATCTCAAGTATGTATTGTGACTTCTCAGACTCAACACAATTTATACACTTGTGAATGATTGATTAGGACTAATGAAGTGTATGCTAATATTACCATTGACCATACCCAACTTTTAGTAACTTGCCTCTCCTCTTTCATTCTTGATTTGAATAAAAGAATTGGAAATAAGGATCTTTGATTTGTGACTTGAAGTTTTTTGTTTTGTTTTTTTTTAAACATAAATAGCTGTATTTTAATTTCTCAATGGATAACTGGTTAACACAAATTATAGTATTAAACCTAACTAAATTTATTCTCAGTACTTGTGCACTACCTTTTCTTGTCAATATATTGAACTCTAGGAAAGGAACAAGACTTTGAAATTTAATTATTGGTGAATAAAACAATTTTGTCTTAGTGAAAAAAAATAGGTTGACAGACAAGGAAATAGTGGTGGTGGAGACTGAAGTGGGTAGAGAACCTTCTAGCAACATACATAAACTTAATGAGGAGTGAGTGAAGAGTCAGAAGTTTTCATTATTCACAAACTGTTCAAAGTCACTTCATTCTGTGCTTACCTTTTTTTGTTCTTTGTTTTCTTTTTTACATCTTTGCCTTGTCACTAGTTTTCTTTACCTTCTATATTTTACTTTTCTTTTGACATGATTTCAGAAAGACTAACTATACTTTAGTTTATATTGATAACTTGATATGCAATAATTTTGTAAAAAGTTTTGAAAGTCTATAATTAACATTCCATCATGAGTTGATTTTTTTAATTTTTTTTTTCTTAAAACTTTACCAGAAGTTTTTGTAATTCCCCCCATCAAAATGCCCCCATTTTTGTATGAGTGAATAAAGCCCTCTGTTGAGACTACATCTATTCACTGGGGATTGTAGATATTTTTCCCTCTCTTAGTTTTATGGAAAAGACAGGAGTGCAGTCAAACCAGACTATTGGTTTTATTGATCTGTTTAGCAATTCATGTCTGGAATAAGGTTTGTTTATGTTTTCAATATCTAATTGTTACAGCAAGTTTTATTCCTATTTACTGCTTATCCAAATGGGATTAAGCTGATGTGATGTAGATCACAGTCTATCTCTTGAGTAAATACTCATTGATATGGCAAAGAAGTTCCAATTTCTTTAAACTTGTAACCTCACATCATATATACCTCCCTCCCCAGCCCAGGGTTTCCCTCTTGTAAAACCTTAAACTTGTTTGATGCTGCTGCTAGTGGTGTAGCATCATTCTTATCCATGCTAAGGCCCCTACTTCCTTGATTGCTCACTTTGTTTCCCTCTCCAACCTCCAGACTGACTGACTGACTGGCTATTCCAGCAACAATTTGGGATTCTTCCACATACTTTTGCAGTGTTGCTGCTGATGAGGGCTGCCAGCTACTGGTGGTGGTGGTGGTCTGTGCTGCGGCTGATTGATTCATCATGAAAATTACAACACAAGCTTCCCCCTTGTCAACAGTGTTCGCATTTTTCTGCTTCCTTCTCCCAACTACAACAACAGTAGCAGTGATCCCTTCGCTTCAAATATTTCCTATTACCCCTTTTTCTCCTCTTTCTACTCTTCTCTGCTCCCTACTTTGGTTTCTACAGGGTTACATGCTGACAATGACGATGCCAGAGCTACTGCAACTACAATAGCTTGTGTCTGTCCATGTTTCCCTTTCTCCCCCTCTTCTTCATCTCTCTGGCTCCCTTTTAAAATTCTTCCCCATGCAACAATGACTCGTTCTTTCCCTCCTCAAGTGCTTTTCTCATTCCTCTACAGATGTACACTTGTACAAGACCTGCCACCTATGCCAATAATACTGGGTCTACTGTAGAGGTAGTGGTGCTGGGGATTCCTGCAAGTGCTATTTCTGTACTTGGCACTACCATTTACTTGATAAAAGCTCTACTTGTACACACCTGTGTTCTACTTGAAGGAATTTTCATCTATTACACAGATAAAAAAAAAGTTGATCATTTCACTCTCATTTGTTCAGTTATGATCTCACCATTATTATGATTCCTCCACAGTTCACTTGAGGACTACTTGTACATTTAAATTTGCAACACATGCTTTAAGCACGGCATTCCTTCTGTTTACCTCTCTATGTTCAACAGATATTCATTCAGTGGAAATATTTATTTGTTAGGATTTTCAGTATCATCACCCACTTGGTCTACATTCCTCAGTTTTTCATGTGAACATCAGCAGGAAAAAAAAAAAAAAAAAAAAAATCCAAACTGGATTTTTCTCTTAAAATTTTCCTTCATCTTAACAGTAAAATTTTCAATATTCCTTTCATAAAACCATCACTGCTTTATTATTTTCTCATATCCACTCTACTTACATTTCAACCAATGCCAATTTTGTTATGAATGTTCTTTTGATTGATATACCTACATATATAAACATACACATAAATGTGATTAACTTAACAAGTCAGGGGAAAACCTTTTTCAAAAAGAAAAAAAAATAAATGATATTGTATTGTGGAAATATTTAAGAATGTTTATATCTAATCACATGCTGAATTAAACATTACTTGCTGTAGTCACATGTATGCAAAAATAATCAAGTTAAAATGACTTTAAACCAAGCATTTTTGTGTTAACAAATATGAAATTGAGTTTTTCTTAAATTTGTCAATAATGTATACCATGCATAAAAATAGTTAACCTCTAAATTTATATACACATTTATTTTAGTGTAATGTTTTTCTCAACCCATCTAATTCTTCATGCATTCATTCATTCTTCTCTACGTGAATATAATGCACGCACACACACATTAAAAAGTAAACATTAACCCTCACCTATCTCTTTTGTTGCTGTTTCAACTGTTATGTATAACAATAACTCTTAATTGTTTCATTCAGTTTACGCACATGTACATAATACTCTAAATTGAATAGAATTACTCAGGTCTTGTTATTACTGCTAATGCTATTTTTACCATAAACGAATGAGATGTATGTTGTGGTTTCTATCTTTACTCTCGAAGAATGATGCAGCCTCAGTAACATCTCACCAAAACCTCTCTTCAACAAGTATCCTCTTTATATCAACAGAAACAAAGCAATTCTTCAATTTAAGATATGTTCTTGGTTTACAGCAGTGTTACCATTATTACCTTGAAATTGGAGGAACATAACATTTCAATATAAATAATACTTCTATCAAGTTTAAGGAGTTAACCCAACTTAACCATACGCTGATTTAGAAAGGAAAATTAATTGAAGAAAATTTCTTTAATTTTTTTTTTCTTTCTTTCAATGAAAAGGAAACAAAGGACAAAATAAAAACCTATCCATTGTATAATACTAGTTTGGAGTATGTTTATATATTGTTGTCTTGCTAGATATGATGCTGGGTGATGCATGTCTGTTAAGAGATGACTGTTAATGCGTTGTGCATCAGCTGCAGAAGAGACATCAGCAGTCACAGTTGCTGCATTAGTAGAATGTTGTTGTTGTTGTCGTCAAGGAAAACTCTTGCTGGCCGTTGGTTAGAAACGGATGCACACTTGTTCAGCAGCCCCAGCTGTTGGCAGGTATTTTTTGTTGACTTGCTGTTTAAGCACCACTGCACCTGCTTTGCACTGTTGCACCACCAGGAAATGTGCTCCCCACCAATTCAAGCAGTGTGCACTTGACACAGAAATAAATTGTCTCCTAGACAGTGAGACGAGTACAGTGTTTTCCATCATCACTAACTCGGCAAACTCTTTTCCATGACTTTTTTGTACTATTATGCAAATTAGTATTAACGTAACATTTCTTCTTGGTACATGTGAAATAATTTTTTAATAGAAGAGGATATTGAAAATTTTAGTTTAAGAAATAAAAGTGAAAAGTTAATGTTTTACTTGTGGAGATTTCCCTATAATGGTAAAAATGAGCAAATATAATAATTTTACAACTTTTTAAAACAATTGTTATTTAAACTTTGGTATTTTAAAAAAAAAAAAAAAAAAAAAAAGAGAGAGAGAGAAAAATACTTAAATTCTGTGTAGTGCATGTGCCCCTCCTCCTTCTGTATTAGTCTGATGTAAATTTTAAATTAATATTGACCCCTTTAATCTACTCACCCCTGCACATGGACTTTGGATTGTATGATATTTGAATTAAGAAACAAGGATCTTCTTATTTCATCCTTTCCATCATATCATTGTTCAACAACTTGAGTGGATTTTTACAGCTGATTAGTTTTGAGTATTGTTGCTTTTAGTAGTAATTGTAGTAATAGTAGTATTGGTGGTGGTGGTGGTGCCTACCTACTTACCAAGCAGTCAACCATCCATCCATCTTTCCTTCCTTCCCACTAGTTGCTCACTGCGTCAGATGTGATGGCACACCATCTCTGACTGGATTATCATAAACAAGGAAGTGTTTTCATTGCTATACTACAGCTACTGCTATCGTAGCACTATTCTGCTCTATACTACACTGATTTTTGCTTGTTGTACTGCTTTTCACTGATCACTACATAGCAGTGCACAGGAACTTCTTCCACCTGCTTTTGTTTTGGGGGTGGTTTCTTTTTACTCTCTCTGTATCTTTACCCACTTAACACGTTTAAAGGAAATATACAACCATGGTTATTGATGAGGAGGAGGATGATATCTTTTACTATTACAAAATAGTTGGAAATTATTACTATTGTATGCTTGAGGTAAGTTTAGACTTAGCTTTCTTTTTCTTATTGCTTCATCTCCTTTCCTTTTTCTTAAGCACCACATGTTCTTTATTTTTGATAGAGAGAAAGTGAAACAACTTTTCATCTGCTCTGACAGTTATCAGCTGCTGCTTGAAGAAATCAAATTTGATTTTAGAGGACTCTGATAGAATGACATAATTTTGTCTTGTTGCATGCTGCTACTATTTTTTAAAAGAACTATTTACATCTGCTAAGTTTAGTATTTGATACACATTCAATATAGGGAAAACAATCTTGTTATATGGTTTATAATTATTAAATATAATGATATTAATGCTAATATTAAAAATGTGAGCCACCTTATGATTTACGAAATGTTCATCATTTTTAAAAAAAAAAAAACTTGTGCATTGTACTTTGAATATATTGTTCTTTTTGTGTTATCCATTTTAGGTAAATCTGTAATCGGTTCAGCATTAGTTGCTTTTGTTTGTGCTTCTTTCTAAAAAACTTACATTTTTTATTTTATTAAAGCATTTATTATTGATATATCCATTAACAAGATCAAATCGAGTTTTTTTTTTTTTTTTTTAAATTTGGTTAATATTTATGAACTTGAGTTTACTAGTTTACTTCCTATGTTATGTTTGAATGACAGCATTGCTTTATAAAAAAATTAAAGCTAAAGGATTGGGGGTGGGGGTAACCTATGGTGCATGTAAAGTTTTATATTAAATATTTTATATTTTATTTTTCTATTTAAAATAAAAACTCTGAAATACTTGTATTATTTTTAAATACAAAAATTTAAAAGCATGCCTTTTATTTTAGTACAGACATGTTATTTATAAGATGATTGCAATTATTTTTGAAACCATTAAGCATATTTACTATCTCAAAAGTGAAAAACTTAGAATTATAAGATATTTTTCTTTTTAAAACAGCTGAAAACTTTGGATTTAATCTTTAAAAAAACTCACCATGTGTTGAGGTCCTATACTTGTTACTTAGTTTGAGTAGGATAGGGAAAGTGAAATTGTTTGTTATTGCTATTTAGTAATCTACCGATATTTTCCTCAGTTTCATTTACCCTGTAGAGCCACAATTGTTTCATTTACATCTAATAATGCTGAATTGTTTTGATTTGGCATTTTACTTGGATATCAAATTATTCCTTGTTATATATTTTGTTTGTGTACTTAATGTATTGTTTTCTACTCTGTTAGGCAAATTTATTTTCATTAAATGAATTTGACACTAAACTTGTTTTACTGGTAAACATAAACATTACCTGTTATAGTTATGTTACACTCTTCAATTTGCTTGTCTTATTTATAATAATTACAATTTAGAAATAATGTCAACTTTATCCAAATGGTAAAATTTAATGGGTATATAAATTTGTATGATTTTTTCTTTTGTTTCTTTTTATTTATTTATTTTTAAATAAGATTTAACTTTAAAAGAAAACAAAAACATTAATTTTATTTTGGTAAATGTGTTTATATGTGTTAAATCATGAAAAGCAAAAATGAAAGTAGGTAAGATGCAAGCAGTCCAACCAAAACAGTAGACCATGTGCACATTACCTATTTCAGTTGAGAACAAATTATGGTTCTTTTGCCAAGATTAACTAGAGTGGATCTTCCTTATTCCTTGAAGAATATGTAGTTCAGTTATTAATCCAGTAAATCAAACTTAAATTTAAGTGAATATCAGTTTGATTTATTGATAAGACTTATTTTTCTTTGTCATCTTTTGTTTCTTTATCACTTTCTTCAAATAGAAGAGCAGTGATGGGAGTGGGCAAAAATGACCAAGTGTGATGTGAATAAAGAAACTTTAATGTTGAAATAGAATCCCCCACTCTCTATTTTTTTTTTTTTTAATTTAATTTTTTTTTTAAAGGGTATTTCTTTTGTGTGTTGTGTTTACCAGTATCTTTCCCTAGAGTATAGAGTTAATAAAACAGAGCAGGTGTTCTTTACTGCTTTGTTACACTTGCTATATTTTCTACCACATATTGCAGCTGCAATGGTTTGTTTCTTTAAATTCAGCACATGGGAACTATTACTCACCCAACCACATGCTCTACGTTTTTCTTTCTACCTGTAATATTTAACATAAAAAATCTTTCTCAAATATACAAATTATTCAGTAAGGTTTTATGTTTACTTAAAAATTGTGAACATGTACTGTTTCCTTAACTTTGAAATCAATTATTCCATTTCATTATTTTTAACGATTGCAAGAAAGCGTAAGCAAATTTTAAAATCTGTGAACTGTTAGTTATATTTTTTGGTTTGCATGTAAATTATCTATTGGAAATTGTTTGCATTTTCTCTTTTATTAGAGATGTGAGCACACTGAATATTTATTGATTACTAAGCTAGGTTTGAGAGAAGGTGGCATTCAGAGGAGCAAAGATTTCTTTATTTTATTTATTAAAAAAAAATCTATTTCCATGGTTACATTGTTGATTAATGTATACCTGTTTGGTGTTCTCTCACAGCCATTCTTTACTGATGTATTATTAATATCTTATTGAAAGCAGAAGCTTATTTCTTTTCTCATTTGCTTTCCTTTATATACTTTTTTTTTGGCTGTTCATTATTGGTAGGATAAACCTATTCTTCTGATTGTTTTAATTTATTATTAATATTTGATCCTTTATGTTATCAGTAACTGATACTACTATATCTTCTGAATCTGTAAAGTAGTTTTTTTAGTGGGGTGGCAATTCTTGCAACAGCCCAAGTTTTTTCTTGTGCTAAAAAGGTCTTTATTTGATAATTTCTAAAAACAAAACAAATAAAATTGTCACTATACAACTGAATCTGAACAAAAGTTGTGTTTTGGATTCATTTATTTGGCTAATGTGTGTGTGTTTCCCAAGATAAATATTAACTTAGAATCATTTTTATAAATAATTTGTGCAAACTAATAGTGGTCATGAAAGTTTATAAGTGATCATTATTGAAGAGAAGTATTTAAAGTAATTGCTTTATTTTTAAGATTATATTGGAAGAAAGATAAAGGTTTTGACAATTAATAATTTTTTTTCTGTTCTTTGTTTTTTCAAACAGAAAGCATAGAATCTTTCTTACACATCACTTTCTCCAAAATATATCAAGAGTGCTTTTTTCTTAAAAGTCCTTAAATTTTGCTTATTTCATTATCATCAGTTTGAATGTAATTCTTGTTGTTAATGGGGGGAAAATAATTTGAATATTATATAGAATACGGATTGCTTTTGCTTTTGTTTGAGTATATGTGTGTAAATGTTAACACATATTTCGTTAAGTTTGAAAACTTTGTTTGTATGCTTAATCTATTCTATCTAGAATTTAGTTTTGAAAATAATTCAACACTAAGCATGTTACTTCTTTTTAAAAATGTATTTAATCAATTCAAAATAACTACTTTTGAAGTGGCTAAAAACAAAATTAAAACAAGACATTTCATTGATATAAATCTAATGAAACTTGAACAATTTCGAAAACGGTGGTGTTTGTTAATTTTCCTTGCACGAAGAAAAATGACCCCCGAACTTCAATTCATTTAAATATTACTTTTGTTCTAAATAATAACTGTCAATTTGGAAAGTACAAGTGCATTTTAACATAAACTGTATCCTAACTAAATTGATCAATGGTTTGAAATATAATTCATATTCAATTATGGTTATAGGCCATGTCTTTACATTTCTAAGATTTTTTTTAATGAAAATTCATGACTTATCATGAATTAAACTAACATGTCTAAACTTTGGGTCCAGTGAATTGTAAGTATCTTTAGGATATTTAACAGAAATGGTGTAACTTTAAAATTGCCTCTTGAATTATTAGTAATTGCATTAAAATATTTAGTAAGAATTACAAAAGTAAGTTTATGTAAAGAGTATATTTAATATATATTCCTTATGATGAGAGGTATTTTTGATAGCTCTGATAGGAAATGTTAACAATCAAACGGATATCAGTTTATAAATCTTTCATTCTGTCTAAGTAAAAATGAATAAAATCAGTCTCGTCTTTATTTTTGGGCCTAGAAACAAGTTTTACTTTTAATAGAGTATAAAGTATGAAAAGTTTGCATTGTAAACAACTTTTTCTTTTTTTTCTGCATCATTGACAATGTGTGCATCCCAGAAGCAAACTGTTGCACTTTTCTGCTCTTATCATTTATTGCATCTTTGATTGTGGCAAATCTATTTCATGCCTTTGAAAACAAATCTCACTCTTAAAAGAATTGCTTTTAATTGTAGATTGATTGTATTTTGAATTTGGAAACATTCTTTTGTCTCTTAAATCTAATAATTTAAGAATAGATTGCATAATGTCTGTGTTTCTTACTTCTCCTTTAGTAAATCAATTTCTTTCATATTTATTTTACATTTTCAACATTATAGAGAGGTGGAATATTTGGAGATTTTCATTTTTAAAAGGAGTAAAAGTAAAAATGAGATTTGATAAATATTTGAAAATACCTGTTCAGTTTTCTTAAACTCTTACTTTTTATGTACACTTGAACATAGCATTTTTTTTTAATATTTTTTGTAAATTCTTTTTCTTAAATAAAGAATTGTACATAATTGATATTGAGTGTAATTATACATTATTTTCTCTGGCAAATTTTAAATTGAATTCACATCATTAAGTAGATAAAGATTTAAGCATGAAAAAGTTACATTAGTTCCAATTTTTCTAAATTGTAAATATCCATTATAAATTTTGTTGTTTTATTTTTATACAAAAAAAGAAATTATTATAATCTTAAGTGTTAGTGACCATAGTTAAGATTAAAACTTGTTGCAGATAACTGCATTTTGTAATTTAAATTTCATTGGTATCTATTTTTGTTACTTGCATGTGCTGTGTTATATATTGTGTGCTTATAAATATATATTATTCTTTAGTATATATTATTCTTTAGTATATACTAATGAAAACAGATTATGTAAAATAATTTGAAAAATCATAGTTAAAAATTTTCATGCAAAGTTCTTTAATGTGTCAGAAAACGAATTACTAAGACAAATAAAATGCTTGTCTTAAATGTTAGTTTGTATTTTTACTTTTAATTTTGAGAAAGAAAATAGCCTTTAAAAAAAAAGAAAGAAGGGAAATATATATATATATATATATATATATATATATATATATATATATATATACATACACACACATTTATACAAATTAAAAGGAGTTGCAAAAAACTTGTGGGTTTAAAATTAGACAATGTTATCAATTTTAATAAACTGAGAACACTATTAAGAATCTAGTCGAGAGAAACAGTTTAGTCCTATGACAATATTTCCATTTTTATAAGTCCCACCCATTCCATAAAAAAAAAAAAAAGGTCACATCCTGAAGAAAAATTGTGCATATTTGTGTTTTTTTTTGTTTTTTTGTTTTTTTTTTTAACAGGCGAAGAATCTAAGAATTTAGTTCAAATAATGAATGCCATTTGAAAATATTCTTTGAAAAACTGTTCTCACTTTCTGATTGTCAGTCATTGGATAAAATTGGTTTGTACAAAGTTGAAAAACAACTTTCTTAGTCTCATATTTGTTCATTTATATCTGATGAAGGATTGAGTTTTACAATTTGACAATCTTGGAACTGGAAATTGAACATACTTTCATTTCTTCTATGAAATACTGAATGGTTATATAAAAACTGGACTATATTTTGCATGCATGCATGCATGCATATATATATATATATATATATATATATATATATATATATATATGTGTGTGTGTGTGCACGCCTCTATAAATTTATTTTCCTACTACTATTGTTTGAGAATTAAACATGGGTTTAAGTGATTGTAGAATATGATTATCTGATTTCTCACTCACTAATAACTGATACTTTGTAGAAAGTACTTCATCATTTCTGACTTTTTACAAGAACATATTATGACCCTCCGTTTTTTGTTTTTGTAAAGGTTGCCTGTACACATAAATCAAACTTCGTACAAATAGGAAAATTTTACTCCTTCAAGTATTGCAACAAAAATATTACAATTCTAAAATTTTTCATTTCCATCATACATTTCTTATTTATTGCTATATATATATATATATATATATATATATATATATATATATATATATATATATATATAGTGTCTGTGTACATATAATTTAGCTATACATATATTCTTTTGTGAAGTGTATGGATACAGATTAAAACAGTTTGGTTTTAACTTCAGAAAAAGGATATTATAAAGATATTATATTTTTGTAAATATAAATTGTAATTTGAAATTATGCCAATGGTATTTGAAAAAAGAAAAAGTAATCTCAAGTCTAGAAGATCCTGCATACTTGTTCCTGCACCAAACTCTGTGTATGTTAACAAACTTTTATCATATTTACATGAAGATGACCATATAATCTGATTTAGTAAATTGCAAAAAATAGCCTGTTAGCAGCTCAGTTTATTTTTATTAATGAAAAAAAAAACATACATCCTATTGTCTTAATTCATGGAAGGTAACCTCCCAAAAATATTCTATTGTAAATCAGCTACCCAACTTGTGACTGTCACTTGGTGAACATAATTTTATTTTTATACTAAATGCTACATTACCCATGTATACATCAAGGTGTCAAAACCTGTGGTTCATTTATTATATTACTAATTTCAATTATTTTTTTCTCTTTCTCATATTAAATGTGAACATTTTTGTGATGGCGTTTGTATTTCATGTGGAAGAATTTGTTCCTGGCTGCATATTCTCATTTCTTGGTTATTTGTCTTGAGGCTCTTCATACATTGAATAAGATTTTCTCTAGATGCAAGTCTCATTGTCTTTGCTAGCTGATAACCCTATCACTGGATAAATCTACATGCACACACAAATGTCTTTTTCTAAACAACAATCTATTGATTGTAACTGTTTTACCAAAATCTCTCTAACTGGCCAGTTTGTTTTCATTTTTCATTACTTTTTCTTTGATAGACTTTTTAGATTCTTTTTACACTTAAAATATAAAGGCAGATTCAATACACCTTGACTCTTAGCTATTTTCTGATATATTTTAAGTATTTTTTCTTTGTAGATGTTTTTATTTTCAATGAAGCACAGACATTTAAGTCAGAAGCTTACAAATTTGTTTTTTTTTTTAAAATCATTTTTCTTTGTTTTATCTGTTCCTTAGAGAAATAAACTGGGCAAAGGAACTGACTGTTACTTCTTTCTATGTAGATTTTCTCATCTTTACTGGTGGGTGTGGATGATAGGTGGGGTGTGTGTGTGTGTGTGAAAGGACTTGACCCTGAAGATAAAACAGTTAAACAGAAGGAGAAAGGGTAAATCTATTTTTTCCTATCTTCTCTCAAGAGAAGGATTCTCAGTGAGGTTTCTTATTGACACAAAGAGCTACTGGCAATTTAAAGAATCCCCTCTTCAGTTCAAGCATTACCTTACCTGGCCATTTTGTGCTTTCTTTTCCCTTTTTAAATGCTATTTGTCACTAGATAAATAGCTATTAAATCTTCATTTAGCCCACTGTTATAGTTCTTTGGCCTTGAAATTTTCCAATTTAACTCCAAGGAAATGATCAGTTGATCACAAATGATGTGGTACTAATAACCATTTAGTATGCCCAATCTCTGTTATTGCTTTAGCTTTGTTTTATACTTATTTGCTGAAATTTGGGGTTCTTTTTCTCGTTCCTTAAACAAGTATGTTTAGCTACTTGCACCTTTCTTTGTGGTTCACTTTAACGCTGTTTCTTGTGTGTGCAATGTGAATCACCAAGTACGCTTGCTGCTTTGTTCCTTCTTTTTAAGGGACAAATAAAGAATTCTTCTCTTAAATAATTTACTATTATTCACTATTTAAAAGAGTTGTATTCATTATTCAACTTGGGTCTTTATTAGCAATTATCTCTAGGAAGTTGTTTTTAAGTAATTTTGTGTTCTTTGTAAGACAAGAAAATGAATTATTGTCTACAGCATTTAAATAGTTGAATTGGTTCAGTCTGGTAAATATTCACTTGCATCTGTTTGGATTTTCCTTCCTTAAAACTTGTAGATATTGTTAAGAAACCTCATTAGAAACTCTACTTCCAGTATTTCTTTCTTTTTTATTTCTAGTAAAATCTGTTGTTCAACTTCACAAACAAATTTTTAATTGCTAAATAACACTTCAGCTAATGAAGCTTTTTCCTCCCTCTTCAAATCAGATGCATTCATTAACTTTGTGTCTTCATTACATTTTTTTGCTAATTATCTAATGAAGAGGTAAAATTAATTACATGATTTACTTGGTATTTTTCAATTCAGCTCATTCTCTTGAACAAAATAAGCATAATGTTCATCTTTGCACATTTGAGTTCCTCAAATTTTACAAGTACATTTTTGAAGTCATGATATGGATGCCTATAGTTAAAACTATTTACAACTTAAGATGAAAATTTAAAAAAAAATATTGTTCACTTGAATTACTGTTGTTCTTTCTTTTTTTTTCTAATTGATGTTTTATCCTGCCTGTATTTTTATAATTTGGGAAATAACTTTCACCTTTTAAAAGAAAAAAAAAAAAAGAAAAACTATTTTATATTCTATTAATTCTTTAGGATTTCCTAATAAATTTTGTAGAGCATATAACGTAAGATTTATATTATGAACAGTTTGATGTAAAAATGTTTCCTTTGTTTGGAGCACTCTTGAATTCAATTTTTTTATGTTGCACTGTTAGTATTCATTTTTCTTTTCTTGCATCTAGTTTTATTGTGTTTGTATGAATTATTGGCCAATTTTAGGTATTTTTGTCTTTATGTAAATTTCCTGTGTGCTCTCAAAAGAATTGAGTTTTTAACTTGTCAGCTTGTTTTCTTTGGCTTTTGTTCCTTCAAGAAATAGAAAGATAATGATGTATCAATGTAGGAAAATAAAAATGTAACTGGCCAAATTGTTTCCTTAAAATGTTGCAGAATCCTCTACAGTTGTTTCTGATTGTTAATAAAAATAACATTATGCTCCACTGCCTAATGAATTTTCTAAATCTGTAAATTTTACTTCAAACCATAGTGAAGTGAATTTAAATAAAAAAAAGTTTGACAGTTTTGATTTAAAAGAAAAAATGTTGCAAATTAGATTGTCATTATATTTTGAATCAAAAAATAAAGTGTAAACACTAAATTAAAAATAACAGAACCCTTGAGAAATGTTTCATTCCAATAATTATATGAAAGTTAATAATTGTATGAAAAAGGTTTGTTCCTATTGACTTTACCCAGGAGTGTTTATATTGATCAAATAATCATCTTCATAAAACTTCAGAAATTTTAGTTTTATTCTTATTTTTTACATTTTGTTTCTGAATAAATGCTGGAGGTCTGATTTTTGAAGACATATTTGCTAAAAATTAATTAAAAAAAAAATCGCTTCCCTCGTCTGATCATAACACTTGAGGCATAAAATTCTTTTTATCCTCAGTAAACTTCAGTTAGAAAATGTAAGACTTTAAAAGTTGTTTGATAAATTTTATTAATGATGACTATATCAGATAATAATAAAAAGAATAAGTTATAGTTTCACATCTCTCTGCTTTCACTGTATGTATGAAAAAAATAGATAGTGCAGAAAATACTTGACTACAGCTATTCTAATGACCTCAGTAGCTCAAACAAGGGTTAATCATGTTAGGATAGGTAATGCCATTAGTATAGGAAAGCAGCATAAACTAAGAAAGAATTTTGTTGGCCTCTGTTTGTCTGAGTTCAACTTTAGACAATTCCATTTTCTTTTACATCTTTCCCCTTTAGCTTTTGATCCTTTCATTCTTAAGTTATTGTTCTCTCTTTTAAACTGTTTTCTTATTATATTTTCATTTCCATTGTTTTTATTTTCTCTTTCATTTTACTTTCACTGTTCCTTCAACCAAATACAATTTTTCTTTCTGTTTCCTTCTTCTCCCTTAGTTATCATTTTTTTTACTTTCATTTTTATTCTTTCCCTATTTTTATAATTTACTCCTTCCACTTTTTGGTGACAAGTAAAACTGGTTTGCTGTAATCACATCGATTGTTTCAGTGTTTATCACTTCCACCTAAATATCCGGGGCTAACAGAAGCCAACTTAATTTTATTAATCCTCTTACATTGGCAGGATTAATTCTTCTGACTCTTGACTTGAATAACAGTCCTTCTAACTGTTCAGATTAACTTGCAAAAATATTAATTAGGTAGTCATTTATTTCCTGAGGTGGAAATGTGTAAAATCATTTCTGTTTTTACTTTTGTATCATTTACATTTCTTGTTCAAATTTATGTACAATGATCAGAAGATTATAAATTTAGCTTTTAAGTTTTTAAAATGTTACTTTAAATAAAACTATGGTAGACACATATCTATCTTCTAATTCCAGTCAAGCAAAAAAATTATCTCTTAAGCTGATTATCTCTTACTTCTGTGTATTTTGCAACATAGATATAAAATATTTTTTCTATAATTTGAAAATGTTGCCACCATACATCCTAATTTCTTTACTGCTCCATGACTAAAGAATTATTTTTCTTATAGATAATTTCTATTGTGAAGAAAATGTTTGGGTTGGGTGGAGCACAAAAAAAAGTCACTTCTGACCTATAATTGTTCTACTAAAGCTGGTACTATCCTTAATATTTCACACATTTGCTAAATAAAATATTTTCTAAGTGCTTGGCTACTTACTGTAATGACTTGTTTCTATGAGTGAGTGTGATTATGCTCTTGAGAGGGTAAGGAGGGGGGGATCTAGGAATATTGCAGTTAGTTTCAAGCATGCAGTTCTCCACTATTGTTTTAGTCATTAATGTTATTGTTTAGCTAAATTCCTGGTGCCAATCTTGTTGGATTCTGAAGCCAAGATCTTTGTTCTGCCTAATAACACATTTCACATGGATGATCTTTCTAGGTACAGCTGGCCAATTGTATAAATGACATGAAATTCATTGTTGTCATTGTACATATTGATCTCAATGTTATTTCTATCTGTTGACCTGATCACATATTGGTAGACAGACCATAACTTTTCCTAGTCTTTACTTGTATCTATGTGGAAAGTCCAGTTACTAACCATATCAGCAGCCATTTGCTCAGTTTAGCCAACCAAGGAAATTATAGGCTTCTTGCATTTACACTTACTGTATCAACAGTGTGCAAAGAAAATCTATAGTGTTATTGAATCATGGCAATCACCTCTATTGAGAACTGCAAGTGGTCTTGGCAAACATTCACTTCCGATGGACACCCTCTCCCCATTCTTGGATCTCTTACTCATGCACTTTACCAGGGCTTGTATTTCATGAAATTCTTTATCTCCATTGTGCTTACAAGCAAACCTCATCATTTTTTTTTAAAAATAAGCCTTTCCATTCTTCACATGTGAAAAGTCTAATAGGTCCCAATATAAGCCTGCTTTTATTTGCTACCAATTTATCAAATTGTTTTCTGTTTGCATCCAACTGGTGGCAAGATCAATCTATAAAAATAAATTTTGTTTTGTAATATTTTTATATTTTGTGATTTAATTTTGCTAGTTCTATCTATCTGTTGACAGATGTTTACTGTAATAAAATTTGCTGTATTTAACTGATACTTTAAGGATTGCTCCTTTTTTCTTTTTTTCATTATTATTAAGAAACCCTCAAGTACAAATGCATTACACTATCAAAAATTAGTAGTTTTTTTAAGATTTGTTTCAAGTAAAATTCTTAATACTCCAGAGTGTAAAAAAAAAAAAAAAAATAAATAAAAAAAATCCTATTACATTGTCTTTAATACAAAAATTTGAACAAAATGATTACTGGAAGTAATTCTCTCTCATATATATATATATATATATATATATATATATATATATATATATATACCATTGTTATTAATGTTCCAGTTAAATTTGCAACCAACTTTTTTTAGCGATTTTTAATTAAAGTTACACCCAATATTTGCTTGTGTGCATCTGGCAAATTTTGCACACTTTGGTTTTCTAATATAATTTAAATGTTACTAAAACTGTTTTCTGTTCTAAAAAGCTATTGACTCTAAATATTTGCATGAAATTGCATTCAGGTTTTTTTTTTTTTTTTGATAAACAAAGGATAGTTTTTGTGCCTAAATTATTGAATACTTTGAATTACATTGAAATCATTTTTCTAAATGACTAGTTCAATTCATTTTAATTAATTTTTAATCTTGGATTTAAGATAAATAAACTCATTTGTGTCAAAATATTTTTTCAACATTGTTTTTAATTTTTGATTTTCAAACATTTGACTTTAATCCTTATTAACTAAATGAACAACTGTAATATTTGTTTATACCATGGTTAAAATTTCACTCCATTTTGAGTAAGCCATTTTCATTTTGCTCAGCAATCGAAATTAGAAAGAAAGTTCTCTCAATAAAACTAAAAGCTTCAATTGAACATGATTTTTCTTTGTAATTTTGACTATTTTAAAAATTTTTTTTATTGTTTTAATCTCATCAATTTTAGCTGAAATTATTTTGCTGTTAATTGATAGGAATTTGAAATAAAAAGCAGTGGTTTGGAATATGGTTGGAGTTTGAATTTCAATGAACTTTTTTATTCTGAATCATTGAAATTTAATTTGATGGCCAAAAATGAATTGGTTAAAATAGTTGTGATAATAATATTAATAAAAAGAATGAAGAAACTAGTAAAACCTTGTAATAAAAAATGTGTAATAATTAATATATTAATTACATATTAAAATATGTATCAAAACCAAACCTGGGAATATGCTTTTATTTAATATAAAAGCTTGAATCTGGTTCACACTCCTTCCTGGCCTTTTGAATAGGAATAGAGGTTTATCCCTTGTTTTCTGTTTAGGATTGGATTTCCAGTTCGTTCTAAAATCTATTTCAACTCTATATGTCTAACGTCTCCACCTGAACTCTGAAATTTTATTTACCAGTTTTAGTGACATTATCGCCTTGCTTGGAATGAATTAACAATAAAAATATTAAAAATGCTTTAATTATTAAATTGTTAGATAAACATGTATCATCATCATTTTTTTTTTTTTTTTTAAAGTCTCACAAAGAACTTATCCTATATTTCTGTTTTGTACAGTCTACTCACTACCATAACTTGTGATTAAAAGCAACTAATAAATTACGATCAAAGTAAATATTGGTCAAAATTAATAATATTAAATATGTACTGTAAAATAAAACTGTAGAGATAATGATCATTCTTAAGAAATTATCAGCAATCAGTAATGATGCTGATAATGAAGAACTTGTCTAGTTAAATAGTTTGTACAAAATATAATATAAAAATTTTCCTAATCATTGAAAATCAGTGTATGATATCCAGTGACATTTTGGTTCTCTACCATTAACACTTGGTTTTTTGTTGCAGCTGTACTAAGTTTGCAGCATCTCTTTTTGACTGATCAAACTGAGCATCTACTTTGTAGTCTTCTAGTCTCCAAACACTCAATGGAATATCTGTTTCACGATCAACTATCAGAACTTCCTCTGGTGTCATGAACACGTCCTCACTGAAGCTTTTCTAATAAACTTTTTCCTCTGGAGTAAATATAAACTAGTGACTATAATGTGTATTTCCCCATCTTCCAACTATTGTGAATATACTGACTGATAGTTAATGTGGTTTGTGCTTTGAGGGAGAGGAAAATGTCTTTGTTGCATATAGTGGGAACAAATGAAGTATAATGAAGTATGTATATGGAGGTGGGCATGATTGTGCTGGCCTCAGTTTTAGAATTCCTCTGAGGTTTTTGTAATCTTTCTGCAGCTTTGTCGTTGTTTGTGCCAAGAAGCAAAGGTGTTCCATAATCAGTTTCTGAATATCACTCCTTTTCACACTCCTCCTGACTATCTGCTTCAGTCATTGTTTGCTTTGTCTAAATGGATAACATCCTGTTGTCTAATCCTCTTAGATAAGTTGAACAAGTTTAACATCTGGGGTGGGGGGAATAATCAATTTTTGAGATCTTTGCTAAAGAATTTGGTTCCAAAGACTAGAATGTATTGGTGATAGGATGGTGGTGAACAATTTGACATGTATTTTAGATTTTGTTCTATCAAAAGTGAAAATGAGGAATTTTGCTCACCTCCTTCCTTTCCCATATGTGTTATTGATTTTAATGTCAACTTTGTTTGGAATTCATATTGGAGAGTCACCCTCATATGAAGAAATGGTTAAAAAAAAAAAAAAAGAAAAAAAAAGGAATTAAAAATAGTAGTGTTATCTTCTGGCTTATATTATTTATTACTGGTTTTATTAGACTTCTATGATATTCAAAATATTTTTATAATGCCTGTTGAGCTTGCTTACTGTTTTTCTTTTCTTGACATATTAAAAAAAATATAAGAAAATATTATTATACTTTATTTTTATATGCTAAATAGATTATTTCACAAGCATATATACCCATTTTCCCCCTAAATATTTCTTATTGTTGTTGCCACATATTTTACATTCTAATTTTATTTATTTTTTCAACAAGATTCTATTTCACCTCACCAGTGCCAAAATCTGTGAACCTGACAATTTGCTCAACCAATGAATGATATGGTTTTTACTTATTTTTACAACATCCCATTCTGCACATCTGAAGAATCCTATTTTTTTTTATTTCATAGGGCAACATGCAGCAAATATTAGAATATTTTGTTCTAAATATGTGGAAACAAAATCTTTCACTCGGCTTGAAATTTAAGTTTTAAAGTGCTGATTATAATACTGATAATCTCATGTATAATCTGATTATTTTTAAATGTATTTATTTTAATCTGCTTAGAGTATTTTGTGGTTAAGGTTGCAGAAGATTTTGTTAATTATATTACTGAGTATAGAATCAGTCTTGTTATGGTGTGCTATTGTTGTAACATTGATAAATTGCATCAAAGTCATGTTTTCTTCTCTCTCTCTCTCTCTCTCAATTATATCACTATTGATAATTTTGTTAATTCACCATAGACTTATTTCATTAATACATTACAGTTTTAAATATTATAAAATTGAAACAGGGTCTTTGAGTATTAATATTGATTTATTGCCATAACCATTTGATTGACCTTGACATCTATGAAGTAATGTGTAGATAGACTGTTCATTAAAAGATCTTCATCACTTATAACAGTTTTGATTTCTTGTGAGTGTATTTATGTGACAATGATTGATTGCACTGTCGAACTATGAATGATAGCTAAACCTTCATATTCCCTTGTGTAATGAATGTACTTTGAGAGAGATAGTATGTGTTCAAAGTATACTTAGTTTTAAAAGGGGTAGTTGTTGATTGGCATTCAAACTTTCATTGTTCATTACTCACACTATTGTTTTTACAAATACAGAGAAATTTAACCCAAAATCATGGCTGTCTATTATTATTATGATGATGCGATGACAACTACCAACTACTCTGCTTTCACTTTCATCTGAAATTGTTGAGAGCTTAACTTTATTCTGTTCCCTTTGAACAGTCTCAATGATCAGCACTTTACTAATGATCAATTATCACCTTATTTTTTTATTCTGAGTTTTCAAGTTTGATAGAAAGGAATCCTTCTTAGTTTGCTTTTGGTTGAAGTTCTAATGTCTTTATTATGCTTCCAAATTCTCTAGTATATCATTATTGATTGCATTAATAGACATTATTTGTTTGAAATTTTTTTATTTTTATTTGCTATTTTTTGATTTTTAGTAATTTAGTGGAATGTGGACATGCTTGAATTTTTGTGATTTGACCACTTGCTGAGTCATATTATATATTGTTCACCCTGAGTTAAGGAAATTTACTTGAATATGTTTTAGCAATGATCTTTTGCATATGAACTCAAGCAATGTGATGGTTGACATATTCAAATGAAATTGTCATTTATAAAATAGCAGCTACATTTTTTAAAACTGTTATTGTTGATGTTATTTTTTCTCTAAATGTCTCATATTCTTGCTGTGTTGAATACATTTTTCCACCTAAATTTGCTGAATAAAATAAATTTATTGAAGCATATATTTGATCCTAGCTCTATGTAACAATAATCGATTGATATCTTTTTCTCTTTCTTGTATTTGAAAAAAATAACTTTGTTTTGCTTCATTGCTCTCTCCTAAATTGGCCTGTTTCCATTGTATTTGAATTTATCTCATACAGTGAAAGATGTAGCTATCCGATGAAAATTCCTTGAAGCTTTATTAACTGATAGTTTATAACAAAATATCACTTCTTGTTCAAATAAATATTTCATTATGTCCAAAGTGAACATGTTGGTTCATTTACAAACCAGTTCTTGTGACATGAATAAATAGGAGAAATAGGAAAAGAAAAATTATGATTTTTAAAAATTTACAAGCTCCAATGATATGAATGTATTAATTATATAATTTAATTATTTTCTCATAGAATGCATTAATTTATATTACAAAAGGACAACAAGCAGAAGTGACTTTTACTGTAGAAATACTTAATGGGTTTATACATTGTCTCGAACAGATTGAATGTTATGGTCATGTGTATAGTTGGTTTATTTTGCTCAACTGTTGGCCTGGGAAATATTACCATTATGGCTATTTAACAACTTATAAGTTGGTACCTTTTATTATTGAGTGGGGATTGGAAGGGGCTAAAAGGAAGTGACTCGGCATAGTTAAAGGGCTACAGCATTTCTCTTCAGAAATGAACACACAGATGTTAGAGACAATTGAATGCTACTTAGGCTAGTGTCAATTTCATGACCTCTTCATCATACTTTAGCTTTTATTTGATGTGCAACAATGTTTGTTATTTGCTGACCAAGCTTGTATGATACCCTGTTGATTTTATGTAAGACATGGGATGTTACATCCATTTTATCATTTTTAGGTTTATATTTTGTAAAAGATTTTTTTCTTTAAATTAAAAGTACCATATGAACATCACTTAGATGATAAATAGCTTTAATATGGAGAGAGTTATGAAAATAAAAAGATTGATCTTTCCCTTCTTTTTCTTATTGTAGGTCTTATTTTTTATTCATACTCTTGTTAGTACATTGACTATTTGATATTGTTCAGAGAATGTTAAGCTTATCAAAATGGAATGCATTTGGGTAATGGAATCTGAATAATGCTCTTTGGTCTGCTAAGAGCTTCCAGTATTGGGCTTAGAGCAGCCAGTAAGTAAAAGTTCACAAATAACTTTGTGCACACATGCATCTGCCATAACTTTACATATGTACATATCCCAGTTTTGTATATTCGATTATTTGGTTGTCCATATATGCTATTATAAAGACATCTTGTCATACAAATCATGGCTTGGCTGGAAACTAAATAAGTTACTAACAATAGCACCTAATCTTACAAAACGTGGAAAATCAGGACTTTTTATACAATACCAACAGTACATTCTATGCAAAATATTGTCTTCTCAGGTTATACAGGTAGGTTGAAAACATCTTCACTAACGAAAATACTTTGTATATTTGCTGAACAATTTCTTAAAGGTTATGTAATCTATTTCTATCTTTTCAGGGCTGCGAATATTTTTAATCACTGAAATAGATTAAATGACAAAAACTTTAATGTCTTTATTTATATAAATATAACTTTTAGGTAGAAGTAGGTAGGCTTTCCTACCGCCCGGTCAACACTCCTCCCCCTTCTCTTGGACATGAGTAGAGGCTTACGCCTCATTTCTTGTTTAGGAAGGGGTTTCCAGTACTCTCTCTCTCACTGGCCTCTGTATCTCCAGTTGCCTTGATCTATCCACTCCTCTTCTCCTCATCCTTTCTTCTATCACTCCTATCTGATCTTGCTCCAAATTTTCTGTAACCCCTTGCATCCTAGTGGCTTTCCGCCTTGCCTGGGGTGAAACGCTTTAAAAAAAAAAAAAAAAAGCATGGTTACTTAAAAAAAAATGTTTCCAAATTTTATGTTTGATTTAAAAAAAAAAAAAAAAAAGCACTGATCATCAGGTCCAGATTGTATTAGCAGATGTTGATTGCTACTTTAAAATGATGCAGCTAGTATTTATAGCATGGTGTATAAAATAATAGAATATACCTATTTGTTGTGCTTTTATGAAAAAAAAATGTACATTTGCTTTTATTTTTTGTGTACAAGCTGTTGACAAGATTTCCCCTGACAAAAGTGCAAGAAAATAAACTATCCAGTAGAATAAGATGATTTTCTGTTAATATTTTTTTGCTTCCTTATCTGGCAGAATTGAATAAGGATTGAAGTGTTTATATATGGAGATTTTTCTCTGTTTGTATACACTGCAACTAAGTGCTTAATAAAATACAAAATCACACAAAATTTTAATATATATCATTTTGCAACAATTAATATTTTAACACTTCATTTTTCTTGTTCAGGTTTTAAAATTGAAATATCTATTAATAAGGAATCATTTTTAAAATCTGTTAAAAGTTGTTTACTACAAAATCTTTCTGCCTTTAAGTTGTTATATTTTTATCTGTTTGCTGCCCCTATTATGACCTTGTCAAATTGATTCCACAAAATAAATCAATCATGAACACATGTAGATTTATTTGTGAATGTCAGTTTTTAAGGTTTATTTGTAATTTGTCCAACCAAGCCTATCATAAGTTTTTTTTTGTGCTACTTTGTTTCAATATTTGCATAAGCAACCTATCTTACTAAATGCCAAGAATTTAATTTTACATTGCAAATAGATTGTAACATTAGTTCACTTGTTTTTTTTTTTAATTTGGATATTGAAGTAGTATCCAAAAAGATATTCTGTGCATAACAAATAATCATTGCTAAATTGTGTCTTCTCTTCTCCTGTAATTGAACACTCTAAAACTTTTCACCCCTTTTTCTATCAGGACCTGAAGAAAGTTTTTTCCTTACAATAAATTGGATAGAATTACTCTAAAAACATTTAAATACTGCTTCTTATCTACCTCTTCCCTCTGTTTAATACTTGTTAAATATAAAAATAACACTTAATAACTTTTTTGATGTTAATATTCTTATGAATAAAAATATTGCAGAATTTCATTATAGGATTAAAACAGCTAATGGAAAAGCATTTTCAGTTTGAAATAATTTTAGTTTTCAAATTTTAGAAACCTCATGAACTTCTCAGATTTATCACTGGATATTGAACTGTAAATGTTTCAGCTTTTTTCTTGTGCACTAATCCTTCATGACCATGCATGTTTTTGTTACTCCTCTTTTTTCCATATATAAAACTTGTATACTTCAGTTAATGTATGCTTTGCAACCCTACTGCAAAAAATATTTATAAAATTTCTGCACACTAGTCTTGTTTAATAAATAAGAAAATATATGGTTGCAAATATTTAACTTTACATTATTTTTGTTATAGGGGGATTTTCCTGCTTACATATAAGTTCTTCATTTGACAGTGGAAAACAGTGTTATTTGTTCAGATTAGTCAAATTTTTCTTTTTTAGAGGAGCAGTTTTGTTCCACATTAATAATTTCAATTTTTTTCCCTTGATGTAACCGTTGCCACTTGTCATTATTCAATGGACTTTAAAAGTGTTTTGTTTGTTAGAATAGTGTTTGTTTCTTGAATGGAGATTTTTTTTTTTCCTCATCTTTAGAGAAATTTTTAATTTTTATTTTAGAATGTAGCAGATGTCATTGCCATACTAATTGGAATATGTTGTATGTTTGTGTTAATTTTGCCAGCTTTTTTCTGAAAATGTCTGAAGCAGTTTGTTGTCTTATTGACTCACCTGGTTGGAGATCTTCACTTTTATAAATTATTGTATTTAGCCACCCACTGGTAATGTGCTCTTTGTACATTTTACATTTGAAAAAAAAAATTGATTTGGACATCAGGAGGTTGAAGAAAAGGAAGTTAGAACAATAGATTGCAATTGAGCAACTCATTAATTTGAATGATTGATTTCAATATTATTTTTCAGTTTGTTGTACACTATTTTAAAAATAATTTGACATGGTTTACAAAAAAATAGTACTTTTAAATTCTAGTGGAGGGGGCAAATATTGAATTGATCAAAATATTTTTGGTTTAGTAAATAAAAATACTTCAGATTAAAAAAAGAAAAAGTAAGTTTGCCCAGCATATTTATTATTTTGTTCCAATTTGTCATTTTTCAAGCAACTTCATAATCTCATACATACAGAACATTTTTATCTTTTTGAGCAATGAATTGTTCCAAATATCTTTTGCAATCATTCATGTAATCAAAATGGTTTTATGAAAATTCTGTGATGTCTGAAATAAATAATAATCTGAAGGTGCAATATCTGGCAAACAAAGATGGTACCAGATGAGTGAAAACTTTCCAACCAAACAGCAATGGTTTTACTTGATCACTCAAAAAACATGTCAGCTATTATTATTCTAATGTCTATATAGCACTCTTTCTATTAACTGATTCTAGACACTTTTTTTTGTTCATTTCTGCCATCAATTAATCTAGGTAGGAGCAGGACTTGTTTGAATCAAATGTTTGGTTTTCCAAAAAAGAGCTCATTGTTGAGGAATCCCTTCCAATCCCACCATGCACATATCATTATCATCTTTGGATGAAGACCAACCATTGCCATGGTTAGCAGTGGTTCATTTCATTTATCCATGTTCTCTTGTACTCCATATAGTTGTAAAGTATGAATTTTTCATTGTCCATCACAATTTATTTAAAGAATGAAATATTTAAATATGGTCCAGTTGTATTTTTATTTCCCCCACCTAATCACTATTTAAATGGTTGCTTTGCAACTTACATGCAACTGGCCTGTTACAAATGATTTTCAATGCTTGAATTAGATATTTGGAGTATGTTATCTTGTATGACAGCTATAGTCTATCTTGATTTGATCACTCTCAACCTGACCTGAACTATGCAACCATTCAGTAATAAATTTCCTGTATAAAAGTTTACAAACCACCTTTGACATATTTGATCACTTGCAATACCTTCTCCATAAACTAAACCAACTTTTTCATTGTACTTGTTTTACATTTTTATCTTTCTTCCATCTTCAATGTTAGAATCAATAAGCATTTTTTAAAAAATATTACAGCAGTCATTAAAAGCAGTTTTTAAAATGAAGTTAAAACTAGATATTATTAATACTACCTATACCTAATAAGAACAAAACTAATTTTGGGAGACATATTTGATGCATTACTTGTTTAATTTCTTCCTGATGAGTTAATTGTAGGTTTTGTTTACATTTTGATAGCATGGTATTTAATTTCATCAGTTGTTTGTACAGAGGCCAGAATAATAGGTCTGAGATCCTAAGAGTGTTTGCTTGCAAAAATGAAAGAAAATTTGCATCTCTTTGAAAACAAATGTTTATTTTGTCAAATTTGTTAGTCTGGAATTTGTAACTTGCTATTACTGTCTGGTTATATGAAATATTTTGCCTTTTGTTTACAGCAATAATGGAATATTCCATATAACTGGAAGGTTGATAATTTGTTTATATCTTCTTTCTTTGTCTAACTCTTCAGTTTTTGAAATGTTTGTAAATTCTCTCTCTTCATTTTGTTTTATTATATAGACAAATTTATATGATGGTTGTATTGATTGCTATAAAATACCTCTATAGATTTGATTAACTGTCTGAAGCTTATCCTACCTTCAAATCTGACTTTTCATTCTTTGTACATATGACAAATGCTTTTCATCATTTATCAACCATCAACTGCTTATGTCATTATTAACAATTACATGAAAATATCTTAAGATTTCTTAAATTCAATGAAATTAATAATAAATTAAACTAATCAAGCTGGATATTGATACAGAAACACTAATATGCAAAATGAATTACAAACAACATTGACTCATTCTTTTAAACTGAAGATTCTGATTTTGATGATATTGCATCCTCATGGTCTCAATGGAATATACTCCCTTTCTAGTTGGTAAGATCTTCAAATAATCTTATGTCCTTGTTGATTGACAAATAAAATCTATCTAATATTCTAATTTATTTCTTTCACTATTTTTGATGTAGTAATATTGACAATGACAGAATGGCATGACACTGCACCCATCATGGAAAGAGAAAAGAGACAATGATGATGGCCCTATTTTGGGCTATTTGCATTAGTTCTTTCTTGTGTGTGTGTGTGTGTGTGTGTGTGTGTGTGTGTGTGTGTGTTTAAACTGGTACATCTGCTGTGTCAATCTGTAATGGATGATAGTAACCGTTCAGTGCCTGACCAATACTGCACCTACCTTCTCACCATTATTGATTTCTGAAATCTTTGCAGTTTTGTCTCAATTTATTTTCATAGAAATATTTCCCTCCTCTTCACACACAAAGTGACTTTGATTACAAGAAAGCCAGACAGCTACTGCTATATTGACACTACCTCAACATGTCCACTTTCCTCCAATATCAATATAGTACAGATTTGCTTCCTTTTTATACTTAAAATAAGTGTCTGAACACTAAGCAATGTTCAGTCTGGTCAGTACATGTGTAGGTGATTACTTAAAGGTACTAAAAAAATTGAAACTTTGGCATAGAATGCACACACTTACTGAAAGTACATGGGTATTTAAAGACATTCATATTTTTGTTCAATTTACAAAAAGACTTTACAGTCTTGATGTTTTTGTTTCCTTAGTTTAAAACACTTTGGTTCAATTTCATCAGTATACAAAATTATATTACATTTATGTTGCAAATTTATAGAAAGTTTAGCCACTTGGCATAACTCGGGAAAATATTTTGTGTGCTCTGTGAATGTTTTAAAACTGAATCAGATTTGTTTACCAGAACTCTCAGCTATTAATGAAACTTTTGAAAATTATTAACTATAATTGAATAAAAGATTAAAATGATTAATCTATCTCTTCAAGAGTTTTTAAGAGAAGAATTCTCTGAATGGCTGGTTTATTAATATAGGATTTGTGAAGAATTTCTGGAATCCAGTTTCAATTTTATTTTACTTGTTGATTGCTGGCATGCATTATCATTATTTAATCACTGCTCAATCACAATTTAGTCATTCTCTCAATATTTATAGAAAAAAAAAGAAATAGGATAACTCATTTCCATTTTATGATAATTTAATTGTTCTTGAGTTATTTACAATTTATCAAGTTGGGCACAAAGTATAGAGCAGTGATAAGTTGTTTTATATCTCTTAAGTTTACCAAAGTACTTCCCATTTATATTGGTTATTGAATTTAAGTAAAAGAATTAACTTTTTTTTTTTTTTTTTTAAAGAATTAGGTGTTGCTGAAAATATGGAGTTAAATTAATTGATTAGATACATTTTCTTTTTTATTCTAATCCATATAACTTTTTCTTATAATTAAAAGTATAGAAATTTGGTGAATTCTTCACATTCCTAAGCTACTGCAATTGATGCATTCTTCAGTTAGTATAAGGAATGTTACCATTACTTTCTTGGATTTGAAAGATTTCAATCGATTTTTCAATTAAAATTGATTCTCTCTTTCTCTCCCCACTTGAAGGTTTATGTGTAGTTAAACTCCTGAAATCTTATGGAGGTTGAAGGGTGGTGCTTTTTTAAGTGCTTGTGGGAGATTAAAATAAAAAAAATGTTTTTTCATTTTATTTCTCTAAAGGTAATCCTCATTTTTATTTTTTTTAAAACTTTGTCTATAACAATGATTACATCTGTGAAACTCTACTACACTTGTGTTTGCAGCATTACCACTCCATAAACACCTAAACAAGTTAGGGAATTAGGGAGAAAATAATTTGATAATTCCTGAAACATGAAAATTCAAAGTGAACAATCATGTTTCATATTACAAATAGGATTTAAACAGGAGAAAAACATGACATATAGAACTTCCAATTGGCAATTTCTAATTATGTACATTGTTTCCCTGTCTGTTTTTTTTTTCTTTTACATGAAATTTAATGAAAATTAACAGCAATGGTGATAATGAATTGATCTGTTTGGTTTTCTTTCTTTCAACATTTGTATTTGGTTTTGTTAAATTCCAGAATGATACCTTCCTCCATCATGTGCTTGAGTGATAATTAGCAGTTGGTTGAGACTCTGTGGCATCGGCCAACCCTGCCTGTCTTGCTTTCCTTTGGGATATACAACTTCATTTCACTTTAAATTATTCATAATCACCTAAAGCAATGCAAACTCAGACTCCAACAATGACAGCAGCAGAAGCAATATCAATTAATGTGCAAATGAATTAAATTTTATATTTTACTTTTTTACTATCCAGCTCAAAAAAGTTTTAATATTGTTGAAATTGATATTTGAATAAATTCATATATATATATATATATATATATATATATATATATATATATATATATATATATATATAACTACAGACACTGATACTTCTGTAGTGACTGGAGCATTCATTAAGTCAGCATTACATCTTTAGAAACATAGTTTTGTTACTTTGTGTGATTAACATTGAACTCGAAGTAAAATAGTTTTATAACCAGTAAAAATGGCAAGTTTCATTTTTCTCCCCAATTAAAAAAAAGTGGTGTTTGAACCAGAGATAAATTTACTGTTGATAAACCTTGTGATCAATTTGTACATTTCTAAAGATTTTGTAAGATAACAGCCTTGTAATATAAAGAGATGTTACAAGTAATACTTTAGCTTAGAGTAACCTCTGTCCCATTTAATTATAAAATTATATTTTTATGATCAAAAAATGAAATGTATTTAAGAAAACTAACATCATCAATGCTGATGATGTAAAACATATATAAACTTTTGTTCAACGTGTTGCGATAGATTGTCTTTTGGAACACTGTTTTTGATGGAAGTTAAGCCCATAAAATGATTGTTTCTTTTGGTTGCAGATTTGTGGGAATCGGGTCTGTCACAATATGGATTATCTCAAAGCTTCTGAAACTGACATCTCGGTCCAGGGAATGCATGAGTTAATCAGATTTGCTAGAGGTTTCTTTTGAATTTGATTCATTCTTGAAGGGGTTCAGCTTCTGAATTTTCTTGATTAAGCTTGTGATTTGTATTCTTGAAAATATTTCTGTGTGTTTTTTTTCCTCTCTCCATGTTCTAAACATTAAGCAATTAAGTCATATTTGCTCAAATCTACCATCTGATTAAGTTTTGGGGTTTGGAATTAGTACTTAATTTTTTTAGCGCACACACACGTCTGACTGCTACATAGAAAGGCTTTCATTTCAAACAGATTATTGTTTGCAAACAATTGGTTTTCATTATGTCTAATATAAGTATGTAGAAAAGTGAAAAACCTTTTCAGTCTTGGATTTTGTAATCCAATGTCTGAATAATAATATCAAATTTCTCTTGGAGATTTATTTCTTTCCCTGTGATGAGAAAATTAATTTAAACAGGATTTTATTAGAAGCATCTTGTGTAAAATACAATTAAGAACAGTAGTTGTTCATCACATATTATAGAAGCTTAATTGCTTTTGGAATGTGTGTCATTACTAAGAACTTGACTGACTTTTTGCAAACTATCCATTGCATTGAATGAGCAACTTCTTTTTTTTGTCTGGTTGATGAAATTTAAAAAAAATAAAAAATGACAAGATTATTTTGAATCAGTTTCTTCATCTGTATTGTCTTTATTGCAATGTTTCAGTTGCTGTGCCTGCTGCAAGTTTCCATACTTATAAATTAAATATATTACATTTCAGCTGAATATCATCTCTCTACTTTAAAAAAAAAAAAATCACACATTTAAACAAAAAGTTGTATTTCTTCAAATTATGACATTACAATGTTGATTTTGCTAAGAGATATAAGCAATATAAATTTACCCCTTGTTTTGCACTTGTCAAATTGTGAAAGCAGTTGTGCAAAATATTTACTGTTAGTAATCTCACTTGGTTGATATTTTAGACTTTTATATTTATCACACAAATGCACCACAAACAGAAGTAGTTAGAATACAGTCAGGTACTGAAAAGTTCTTGGCCTGCATCACTCCCCAAAATGTGAACAAGCAACCAAACATTAGATTTTAGAAAGGCTTCTTGGTATGGCTAAGAAATTTTCAGCACATCTTCATAATAATAGTCTAAGAAAACAAAGGAGTGCTGAAAAGGGCTTAGAACAACAAAGAGGAGTGCCCCACTTCCAATTTGTCACCCCTCCCCCCTTTTAAAACTAACTTAAAAAAACTTAATGTTACAATATTGTCAGGTGGAGTTGAGTTTTAGAAGCAGCAAACTTAAGTTGATAACAGAATTCTTAAGCAGTTTACATCAATTACTGTGCTTTCACTGTTGCATTCAAGATAGTTGTGCAAAGACACTATAGTCACTTATTACCCCTAAGTGACTAGAAGTGTTTCTGAGTAAGCTTGGATGTAAAAGTTGAAATTGTTTAGGTACTTATAATGATTATTGATAAGAGTATTTACAACAAACTTCATTTTTATTTTTATTGTAGAGTTTTTATTCCTTTAGGTTGAATTAACTCACACTACTTTTAAAGTGAGTCATTGCATTCTAAAACAAATTATGATTGTGTGTGTGTGTGTGTGTGTGTGTGTCTATAAGCAAATGTATATTTTCATATGTAGGAAGCTTTCCATGTATGTAGGATTTTAAATATTCGTAAGATTTACAATGTCCTAGAATAACTACTCAGTTGTAAGAACCTTTGTATTAGTTCAGAATACATCATTCTCTTTTTTCTAAAAAGCAAATATGGGACAACAAATGCTACTACATTGGTACTAAGGTTCAAAACTAAGAGCTAGTGTCCTTTTATTGATTAGTTGCAAATATATTTACATGTCACTTTAGGTTGACTTTGATATAACATGTCAGAGACAGACAATGCAAAGAAAAGAGAGAATTGAAGAAAAAGCATCCCTAATGATTGGAAGAGAGGCATCAGATTAAAGGACTATTTTGTATCCTTCATAACTTGTAGTTTGTTTACAAATAGCTTCAATGTTATAATCAGTCAATCAATCACTTCATATCAAATGAATTGATTTCCTTTTTTCATAGATGGGAAATTTTTTTTTGCTATACCAAATGAATGAATGTCAAAAAAAATAAATTGATTCTGTAGCATCAAAGAATCTTCGTAACCATACTAATATCCAAGACCAAAATCAACCATTTAATGAGAGAAGTACTGCCTTTAATAACAACACTATCTTATCTCAACTAAATATTTGAATTTACCAAACATCAAAAGGTATTGCATCTTCTGATAACTTTGTAATATAAAATGCTAACTTGAAAATATATGAAGATGAGAAAAGAAAAATCTCTTGCTTTCATTAAATAAAAAAATAAAAATTAAAACGTTATTGAAAATCATATTTGTAAATAAATTTTCTGTTATTTGGATGTCTCTTGCATACTCTCTCATATATATATATATATATATATATATATATATATATATATATATATAACTATTATTCATTTCTACAAACTAAATTTGTTTTCACCTTTTAATCTCCCCTCCTCAGAAACTTGCGTGCTGCTAGATTTGCTTTTGGTTACACTATGACATGCACTCCTATAATCATTAGATGAAGGGACTTGATAGACTTCCTACCTATCTAATTCTTGTTATCTGCTAGGTAATTTCAATGTAATAGCGGTAGCAGTTGGTTCTCTTAATCTCAAGAAGTCCAACAATTCCTGCAAACTTTGTCAGAAATCTGAGTGTATATTTCTAAGGTTTCTTTCAGGATGAATTCTTTGTGGTCTTGCTGTCTTTTTCGTCTTTATGTACATGATGTCATCTTGAATAGTTCTAAGCATTTCTTCATTGACATTAGTAGCTTGACTGGATGTCTTGAGGCTAAAAAAAATTGAGAAAAAAAATCCAAATTTCCTATCTCATTGCAAAATAACTATTTGTCATTAAATGGAAAGAAAGGAAAGAGGAAACTAATAAAAAATACAGAAGAAAAACTTGAAATAGATCATAAATTATTTTAGCTCCTGGCAAAATTGGAGAATTTTTAAATCAGATTAAATGTTTTATTTTCTTTATAAGTCATTTTTCTGTTTATTCTCCATGATCCCCCAATCCTATAATTTAAAAGAAATATTTAGAATTGTATTTTTTAAATTCATATTGGAAATGTGTACGTTTTATCCTGTGATTATTTTTATTGTGGTTAATCTAAAATTTTATTGTTCATTTATCATTTCTTTTATTGCTGTTTTACTTGTTACATCATGTTTTAATAACAAATATCAATATCATCAATTAGTTCTCTCCAGGTCATTCATGTCCAAATACTACCTTACTACCTTTTGTTTCTTTTTTTTTTTTTTTTTATCGCTGTGTTATTTTTGGTAGATTCATTTCTATATAAGTCTGTTTCATTTGTAAAACAGTAAACTATACCAAGTTTTTACATTTTTTAAAAATGAAACTAAACATTAAATAAAAAAAAAAGGTGTGCTTAAGATGTTGGACATTTGCTCTTGGTTTCAAAGAAAAACCTTATCATTAGAGCAGTATTATTTAGCTAATTGTCAACCTAACAAAAAAATTTAATTGGTGAAGTGTTTGCTAAATAAAGCCTCTTTGTAAGAAAGATGATAATATTTCAGGTAATGGAAACTAAAAATATTTCCATGGGTTGGAGCATTTTTTTTTTTGTCTCCAGCCATCATCATTGATGTGCAGAGAACAAGAAAAAGGACCAGTCATAGTCAAGAAAGGGAAAAATATTTTCAGTAGCAATTTGTGGATTAATAATGAAACTGTTGCTCATGTTCTCAGACTGCAGTGTAATATTACTTTTGTATAATTTGTGTGTGATTACCATCTACTGTTCATTTTTATATAGAAACACCAGTAATTTCTCTGTTTTGTATTGTTATTCATATGAAACATGAAAATTCTCCTTGCTTCACTGTCTTCACTTTGATCTGTATATTTTTAGCAATAAATGTATTAACTTATTATACCTGTTTTTATGTGCATGTGAAAAAGAGCAAGCAAATCTTGATTGGTTCTGTTCTTTTGTTAGATTCAAACATACATGAAAGAATGCCGAAAAGTTTTTGGCCCAGCCAACTTTCCAAAATCTATCCAAATGGCCAAACATCATTTTTATTTATTTATTTTTTTTAGCAAGGGATTTTTAGTTCCTCCTTTGTGTGTGTATACACACACACGCACACCCTATATTATTAATGACTCTCTCTCCCTAATAATATATATAAAATGTAGAATGTATTTATAGGCATGCCTCCTGTCAACTGTTATAAAAAAAAAGCCAAAATAACTTTCATCCTGAATAGGTACATTTGATAGTTGTCAATTTGTAAGTGCTATGAGCTGAGCTCATTGTCTCTTTTTCTCCCCCCCTTTTTTTATTATTTTTTATATAGAGAAGAGGGAGATCTATTTTCTGAGTTGTAAATGATTTTGTAGCTCCCAAAATCCATTATCTTTGTGAGCTAAGAAAAATATTAGTGTATAATCCATGAATGTTTTTTTAACCTGTAGATATAACAGGCTTCCTTCATTTTTTTTTTTTTTTTTTTTTTAGGCATCATTTTTTCTTTTTATCTTAACCACACACTTGTGTGTGTAAGAGAGAAAAATATATATATGTGTGTGTGTATAATGTTAAAATGTCATTGGTGTTCAGCTACCTTTGCAGTTTCTTTGCTTTTCCTAACAATGATCACATTTAGAATGTTTGCTTTGTGTTTCTGAGGTTGTTTACTTAAGTTATTTTGAGAAATCTAATCTGCTCTGGAAAAAAAGTGTGATTGTAATAGATGAAAGAAATATGTTTTTAATATTTATGCTTTCTTTGGATGAAGGGGACACTTACCTTCATCTTTAGGTTTTGATTAGAGAGTTTTCCACTTATCAGCAACTGACAAAATGATAAGAATAACTTGTCCATTCAGAGAATGTATGTATGTATGTATGTATGTTGTTTATAGTAACTGTTGTTGTAACATAAAAATTAATAAAAGCAAAATAATAAATCTATATTCAGAACTGGCTGTGCAACTCTCAGGTGCAAATAATGAATTATAAATCTATTAAAGTGCTTACTTTTTATTAAAGTAAAAATGAATTGATAAAATAGACACTAAATGATAATATATAGTAATAGAGGTAAAAACAATTTACAAAATACATTTTTATGATGAATTGAGCAAATAAGTTTAAGAGAAATCTTTAACTCATAATAAAATATTCAATTTAAACCAGATAAAACTGAGTCTGAATGAACAGAACTTTTAAAAATTTGAAATTAGTTTTTATTATTGATAGTGAATTACTCTTATATTTATTAAAAATAAAGTAATATATTTCAGTCCAAGACTGTAGTAGCTTCAACACCTCTTTAAAATAACTAAAATCTAAATATTTCATATTACTCTAATTTTCAAGGGCTGCTAAGAAAATGATCAAGAAAATTTTGTTTATATTGATATAGTATCATTTAAACAAGGAATATTTGGATTTTTGTCATATGATCTTTCCTAGTCACATAACTATTGAGGTAAGTTCCTTTTTGTAAGTCATCTGACTCGCATTTTTAAAGTGCTATTTAACCTTAAGTTGTAATTATTATCAAGAAATAAATAGATTCTATAATACAAAAAGAAACAAAAAAACTAGAGCTGAAGAAACTTATCCGAGGCATATTTTTTGCAGATAAAAATGCTAAAATGAAAGTAATTACATACCTTCTTTCTTCTATTTTTTGTATATGATTTGCTTTAAATTAACTGATAAAAACAAACCCCTGTTAGAAATTGAGGCAGAACTTTAAAATTATCATTGTGTTTGTCATTAATAACTAGTAATAATTTTCCTAACTGTGCATGGGTATTTTTTATATTGTATTTTTAAGAAGCTAGCTTTTTTATTTTTTATTTTAAACTTCTTTCAGTGCCTATTTCTAATTATATTAGCTGAAAAATGAAATCTTAAGTTGCAGTGTAAAAGATACAGGAGGAGTACATTTTTTATTTTTCATATCTAGGCAAAATTTTACATGCAACTGAAATCCTCACACTTTCAATTGTGGACAAATCATTGCATTTATTTGGTGTATGTAAATCAATCCATGCCTTCCAATGTTTCTTATATAGATCATTTAATTTATTTTTCTTGTCTTTGACAACTTAATCTGAATATTGACTATATCAGTTATTTTAAAATGTCTTTTAACAATCAAGGTAATTAAAGATGTGGATGAGTTGATGTTGAAAATACAAATCATCTTACTTGTCTTTTACAACCAAAATTACATCATTTGTATGTCCCTCCTCATCATCATCCCATGTCTATGCCATCTTTTGTTTTTCCCCACTTCCTGTCACTCTGCAACAATTACTGCAATGTCATCCAAAACTTAGCTTGACTCTTGGAATTTGTAGCTGTTCTTGCCTGAAATCCCTTTTTTACTTCTAATCCTCAGTTATCAAGATTTTATTTCTGTTTTGATTTGTTGATTCTTTGCTAAAACTGATTGATGTGAGTTGTGATTGTCAAGGACAAAAATGTTCTTCTTGCACATGCAAGCATACTTGAAATTCTTGTGCATGTGTTCTTGAGGGTTTTATGTCTTTCACTATTTAGCATAGCTTTGTCAGTGATGTTGAAGTTGTTTCCCATTTTATCTTATAGTAATTTTACATTGTGAAAATATTTATCTTTTTATAGAAAAAAAAAAGACATTTGTTTTTACACTACATTTCTAATTGAATTGTCTGTTGAACTGGTTATTAAATCAGCACTTGTCCTCAGTGGCTGTTCATTATATTGCTATCACCTTCATTAATTACTGTATTTAAATACAAAATTACTTACAAGTGTCAAAGGAATTAATAGCTTGCACAAGTACCATAGTAAATGTTTGAAGCAAATTAAATTCATTAACTAATTAACTTGTTTGTTTTGTTATCAGAATTTGTGATAACATTGACTGGTTCTGAATTGTAATGATTAAATATAGAATTTTATGTGACAGAACATATCCGCATATTGCCCTTTCATTATGCATTGTTTTATCTATGATGATTATATTTAGTTCAAATATATGTATCATGATAAAAGAAGCTTTCAAAGATTTCTGAGTAAAATGATTTTATATATATATATATATATATATTTTCTGGCTGCCAATATTTGTCTTTAAACAGGGATAGAGAACTTGCCAATACACATGACTGACATTTGTGTTAGAAGTAAATTTCACTAAATCCAGAGAGGTGAAGCGTTACCTGTTGAAATACATTGTGAATGAGTAACATGAAGCGTTACTTCTACCACACCATTTATCTTGTCAAATGTTTATTATAACCTTATATAGTAATTTTCAAAATAACTATTTCAATGCTTTTTGGAAATCAGATTATTTTGGTTCAGATCTTTCATACCTAATAAATGTAAAGCATATCCATAACTTGTAAAATCTACCCCACACAAATCGTTATGGTTTCTCTTTTTGATAATAAAAAAAATCATTGATGCATAATAAACAGCTTTTTGTTTTCTTTGACTGTCCTAAATTGGCTTCCTGCTTACCTTGATTGTGTTGATTTTTCTCTTTTGTTCAGCCTTGATTGCTGTCCCCAATGTAAATCAGTTTAACTGTTCATTTAACTGTTCATTGTATTTGTCTTGTGTGGCCTCATTATTTCTCTTGCCAATCCTTTAATCTTTATTGCTTCCTTAGGATTCATTTTCATACACTGTCATTAAGCCCCTTTTCTTTCCTTCTGATTCTAACTTCTCTCTACACATCTTGCAAGTTAGCTTTGTTATGACATTTTGAGTGATGAGAAATTAGAATGTAGATTAATAATTGATTTTGCATGGATTGAATATTTTTGTATCACTTTTAAAAACAAATATTTCTACCTATGGCTTTCATTTAATATTCTTTTATTGTAATTACAAATTCTTCATTGTGATCTTAGAGTATTGGACACACATGGCTTGTAAAAGTGTATTAGACGAATAATCTATTTGTTCAAAATCATTACTTCCTAAGATGGAATGGTGATTATTATACTGTATACTTTTTCTTTAGGTAGACTTAATAGATGAGGCTGAAATAAGATTAATGTCTCAGCTGCCATACTTGAAGATGGATAATCATATCAGTGTTGGTCATGATCTTAATTAAAATCAAGGAATTCTGTCATTGCCAATCCAACATTTAACATTGCTTCATGGCAGAACCACAGCCCTTCCAAATATCAAGTTCTTTTTAATGGCTTTATGGAGTTTAAAAGTATACATTGTAAATTGCCAATTTCATTCTTGTGTTATCTGTTTAACATTTCTTAGTGTAAATTCTAAGCCTAACTTTTTATTCCAATTTCTATTTGCTTGTGTACTTTGTGTGCACAAATCATCAAACGAGTCTCTGAATAAGTTGAGTATCAAATTATCTTGACAAGCTGCCATCAGCCTGACATGGAGCACTTAGCATATTCATGAGATCTAATCATTGTGTATTTCTATCTAATCATCCAATCCATTGCGGCAGTTCATTTACCTCAAGACCTTAATAGCCTCATAAATTGGGTTTTGCTCACCAGATTTCTCCCCTACAACTACTTTGCTCTATTGAAATGACAAAGAAGTTCAGAGAATACTGATGACATTTAGTGGATAGTACATAGGATTTGCTATTTTTACTATTTCAGAAAGAATACTTTCAGTTTTTGCATTTCATTCAATTTATCATGGGAATGAGGAAATTAATAATATGTACATGTTGAATAATTGTCAGACTTGACTTATTTATTTTAATGTTATTTCGAACATTTTGGTGATTTCAAATTTGAATAAACACACAATCTTTTTCCTAACTGCCTTTGATTTACTCTGACCATGTAAAAGTATTTTTTTATGAGTGGATACTCATTTAAGCTTTTTAATTTTGTAATTTAAGATGCTTAAAGAAATCCATGATATCAGCTCTTGAAAGCAATATGTACATTTAACTGATTATCAATGAATTTGCAAATATTGATCTTTGCAACTGGAATTAGAAATAACAATAATTTAAACTAATGATTTCACTTATATGCTTCATTTTCACTAGTGCAAATAGTATATTAGAAGTGCTGGTTTGGGTGATTGTGTGTGTATAAAAATGCATGGGGACTGTCAGTTTCAATATTTAAGTGAACATGGGGTCTGTCTGTCTGTCTGTCTAATGTATTGTTCACTAAAAGTTTCATGAGTTCAACCCCTATATATTGGTGCAGCAGGTGCTGGCCTTATAATCTCCTATCTCTCTCTAATCTACTTAGCTTTTCCTTTCAGATCTCACTGATATTTCCACTTTACCCACTTGCATAATGAAATAGGACTCCCAGAATTCCTTCACTGCATGGAATCTGAGATGATCATACACTAAAGCAACAAGGATTTGTCCCTTCCACTTGATATTCTCCATAGACTGAATTCTAACCTCTAACTTTGTGGTGGCATTCTCTAGACACCTCTTCAATGCAATCATCATCAATGTACTGCTGTTTCTCTGTTCTTTTCTACTGCTGCTTCATTACATTTGATTTGCAACATTCATTTCATTTCTCTTCACCTTCTGTTATCACCTCTTGCCTGTCTGTTAGAATTCTTAGCTTTCACACCAGGTGCCCACTCCACACAACCTAGTTCTCCTCCTCTTTTTGAATACTTTCTCCCCCCTCAGTTTCTCTTGTCTATTGCCCATAGAAATTCAACAAGCCAATCAATCACCTTAAACCTTTCGAACTCTATAACCATCATCTTCATTGTTGTCAGCGTGTTCTTTCAAGAGATTTTGCTTGTCCACTTCATCTGACAATGAGAAAATGAAAGTTATTAACAAATTTACCAAATGAATACTATTTGTTATTATTATTGCATAAGATAGATTTCATCATTTCTTACATTTTGCTTCTCTACTGAGGTTAACAACACTAGAGCAAATTGTGATCATTTTTCTCTTATTAGCATTAAAAGTTAGATTGTGAGGTATGTTTATACTTTCTATGACTGTTAAAATTTGGAATTCATTGTTGCTTACTCAATGTATTGTGATGAATTTTTAAATTTATATTTTAAATTTACAAAAATAATAGCTTACTCTCATCTCCCATAGGTGTTTGTATAAAATTTTAAGTACACACATCAGTGATTAAATATTTACTTGACTAACTTCATACATGTCAACCATTATTTGCTGTCCAAAGCCTTGTTCATTTCCCCCTGACTTTTAAGCAGGCTTTATGTTTTTATTGATCATCTTGTACTCATTCTGGAGTTTGGTTTGTGAATGGGTGAGTGGAGTAATACCTGAAATAGATTTTGGATTGAGTCCATGTGGTAACTTAGTGTATAATTAGTTGTACTGCACAGCTAGCTTCCTAAAAATATTCATTCTTTATGACTTGACAAAGTTTGTCACTGTATTATTCATTTGTTAACTTGATGCATATTGCTTCACACTTGCCAGATTCTGATTGAAGGATAATTTATAAGTGTCCTTGCCAAGCCACTTAGTTTTTATAATGTGTGTGAGTGTGTCCCTCTTCCTCCAGGAAGCCAGTCATACCAAAAGGGTAATGACTATTTTATATGCAGGCTGTTTTCTGCATGTCTCAATCCATCCATTAGTATTTAATGGCAGTCCTCAATTATTATTCCATGTTAGTAAAAAAAAAAAAAAAACTGTTCAAAGAAAACTACTGACCAATCACTGATTTCTGAAAGAAAAAAAATTATATCCTTCCATCTTTGTGTACTTGTTTAATAAAATTGTTTCATTTTGTTGTAGACATTTTCTTCTATTCCTTGATAATATTTGCATTCTGAGGATTATCTGGGACACTTTATAGTACATTCTGTCAGCTCTATGACTGGGAATATAAAACCACCAATTATATACAAGTAATTTTATTTGGTATCAATTTATCTGGAAATTAATTTCCACTGGTTTATGTTCAGAGTTAGCCAAATTCATTTTAGGACAAATCTTGGAGCAAATGCAAGTATATTTGTTTGAATTGATTAATATGAAGAAGTGTTTAAACAAAGTGGTTAAACAAAGTTTGATATTTGGTCAGATTTTGAAAACTGGTTTGGGCCAAGAAGTTTTCAACATCCTCTTGGACATGGATTTGTGAGGAAAGAGGGACTTTGCAAAAACAAGTTCATGAAGATATCTTAAAAATGAGATGAAATCACCCCCTGTAACAGTACATTTTATTTCTCTAATGTTTGTTTCTGTCTTTTCATATTCTTAATGGATGCATTTTATATTTTCTTTTATTATTCTGCTCTTGGTTGAATATTGTAGTAACAGAAAAAAAAACCCTGTTCAAAATTGATACTAGATTATTACATATTTTGTAGTCATAGATAGAAATTTGATATTATTTGTAATTCTTAGAAAAAGTCCAAATTTTGTGAATAATTTCCATTTTAAAGTTGTCTCACAAGATTATCAGCGTTTCTAAAAATCTGTTTTTCCTATTTAGTTAATTCAATAACTATAATTCCTTCATGTTTATATTTGTTTATTCATTTTATCTTTTTTTTTTTTTTACAAACACACATATAAAAAAAGTATTGACTATAAGTCTGTTTCATTAAACACATTTTTCCTAATGAGCATTGCACTTATTTTCAAATTTTGGGGTGTTTTCTTAATTCTTCATTCAAAATTATCTATTTGCAAATAGATATATAAACATGTAATGTTTTTTTTATGTTGCATTAACAAAAATTGCCTCCTTAAAACATCTGTTGCCTAGAATTTAGTTAGAAACATATATTCCCTTTTCAGTTTTCAATTTTATCTTTACTGTCAAGTGTATTGAAGAGTGTTTATCTCTCTCAAAAGAAGAATGAATTGTATTCATTTAAGTTGCATGTTGGTTTGCTTTCTCTTATGATTGTTCTGAATAGTCCAAAATCTTTTGTAATCTAAATGCCAAGAAATAATCTAGCATAATGAAAGCAGCTTTATTTTTTAACAATCTTAAAATTGGCACTTGAATGCATTTTCTTTATTGAAATATGCAGCAGCAAATTTATTGCTTCACAGTAAAAACACAATAAAATATGAATTTTTTTTATATTGCAAAGAAACATTTGTTTACATTGGCTCATTCTCATACTTTTTATATTAAATTTTTCAACCAAATAAAAAAAAGTAAAGAAATGTGCACTAAATTTTATGGAATCCTAACTTTATATGCAAGAGTTATGTTTATATGCATGAACTTGTTTTCCTGGAACAAGTCAAAATCTATTCTGAAAGAACTAACAAACATGAAAATTCTATCTTCTCATATTCACTTGTCTTTATTTAATAACTGCTATATCTCCTTAAGTTTGTAGAAAATATATTCATTATGCATCATAAATATCTTGGTCGAAGTTTCTGTCACTGCTGTAATTAATGGAGACTAAAAACCACAAAATATCTGTTATCTTTATAATTTGTTTTGAATAATAATAATAATAATAATAATTCATTATGAGGTTTCAAAATTCATAGATTCAATAACTCTACATTTTCTATGGAATCTCTAATGGCCCTGGAACCATGAATAACTTCCTGTACATTTCTACTTAAGATTGTTGAATGCATTCACGCTGTCTGACTTGATAGTAGAAGAGAGATGAATAAATGGACATTAAATCTCTAACACCAGTTCTTACTGTGCTGTTTGATGTTTGTAGTGTGATGATGGTAGGAGACATGGGTCGGTTGTTACACATCATTGTCTTGTCAAATACTTGCCAACTATTTCTTTTGGGATAGATGGGAACTGACCACAAAACACATTTTTTAAAAACTTATTTTAGAGAATATACTTAATATATACATACAATCACTCATTAAAAGGAAAAAAAAAAAGTTCATTCTTTTCTGTCTCTAACATGAAGAGAAGTATGCACTTATAATAATATGAAGTACTATGAGCTACATATCCTATACTGTAAAAAGAAAAAAAAAAATATATATATATATATATATATGATCTATTTCTCGCACACACACACACACACAGGAACTGGTTTTTGCCTATAATGATTACTCACTGGAAGAGCACAGTATTAAGAGCAGCACATGAGAACTATTGTGCTTCAGAATGTGTGTACATCTGAGTATTCTTGTACATTTATTCCATTTAACTTGTTGCATTGTTTGGTCTATGTATAAATCATTGTTAGTTAAAATATCAAGTGAATGTGTTAGATATTTTTCTGTGAACACAGCCATCATGTCTTTCTTTCTTTTATATTGTTTGTATTGAAAGATAGGAAATAAAATTTGATACTATATGAAGTTAATTTTTATTTGATTAGATTATCCTCTATAATATAAACATGGATTGGCCTTCTGTCATCCACCTTTTCTCTTTTATGTTCATTTTGTATAGAAATCTAAAAGAATAAAAATAATTCAAAACAAAAAAATTAGGAAAAAATTTTCACACACACACAAGTAAAGTGTCATTACAAAGGTGGGGAAAAAGACAAACTGCAGTTCATATTTAATAACTTCTTATTTAGGAATCATGTTTTTCTTTATATGAAAGGTTTATCATATTCATAATGAAAATATTTTATGTGCTTTTTTTTTTTTTTTAATCTATATGGAATATGTTTGTTCTGAGACCAAAGTTGTCTCAAATACTATTTGGCATCATCAATCAAACATTTAATATTTTGTCTGTGATTTACACTTTATATATATATATATATATATATATATATATATATTTGTTCTTCAAGCAAAAAGCCTCAGTTATGTATCCAATGCTTCTAACGACCTTGTTCCCTCAGTGAAATAGGAATTGAAGAGTTTTATCAAGTAATATTCTTATCTGTTAAGAAACAGAATATTAGAATCTATTTTACCATACCAAGTTAAGGACATTCTCATAGTGTGACAGCTTCATTTTGGAGCTACTTGTCAAATTAGCAATATCTATAGGGAATATATTAGATTACTATCTTCATACACTGGAATATTTTCCATTTTACTTTTTCACATAAACACACATTTATTGGCATATTCAGTAAGAAAATTTTTCTATCTAGGTTTATCAATGTAAAATCTTCACTTAATGTTCCTTTTAAGATGTTTAGTAAATCTATTAACTTTTGGAGATTTTTTTAATCCTTTATAATTGTAATGTTATTTTTGTTTTGTTTAACCCTTCCTCCTAAAGATCAAAATTATCATTTATGTATAAAAAAAATAAAAAGAATCAGAAAGATTTATGAAAATAGCCTTCTCTATGTAATGATTAATTTTTACTTCATGAATTTTTTATTTTTATTTTTTACAGAATAAGTCTGAAGCAGCCAACAAAGATGGAGAACGTGATCGTAACAGAGATCGCCGCAGCGACCGTGAACTCCAGAGGAGTAGTGGTAAGCCACCACTGGCACTGGCACACAGAGTTGCTTCTGCTCCTGGAGCTTTGGGTAGGCGTTAGGCACAGCAGCTTTCACTGCTTCATTTCATCCCCACTTCCCCCCCAACTAACCCAATCCCTTCTTTCACTATCACCAACCCACTCATGTTCTCCCTCCCATTTCACTATGCTTTGTTGCGTTTTCAATCTTTGTTGCATTTATACTGGACTTGAGAAGATACGCTTATAGATTGGATTTTTCTTGAGCATGTTTTACTCTATGAAAAATGTGCTTTTAATAGTTTAATAATAGCATAGATAAGGGAACTTTTTATAAATGTTGAATTTATTTTCTTCTTTAATTTTTATAAAAATCTTTCCCAATATGCTTCCCTTATCTTCCACAAGACTTTCATCATATTACCTTAACTGATTGTTTTCATTCAAAGTCAAGATAACTCAAGTCCTTTTAATATAGAATTCAGTTTTAATTTAACTTAATCTATATCAGATTAACTTTCTGCCCAACTCTACTGATACTTTACATCTGTAGCAAATGATCCCATCTAATATGACCACTTCTACTGGTAAGAAAAAAAAATACTCCTTTATTTTTTTAAAAAAAGAAGGAAACCTTGACCGCATAAACATCTATCTTTACCTGTTTCATCTTTATTATTAATGTTCATTTCATTTCAAGCAACCAATAAATATTGTATTTCTGAAATGGGAGCCAATTGCATTTGATCACTTTGAACAGAGAACAACTTCAAGATGAAGAAAAATGCTTTTTCTTTATGAATCAATGATTTTTTTAAAAATTAATTGTCAACTTTTCTCATCTGGAAAAAAGTTTTGTTTGTTATGAGTGATCACTGAAAAAATATATTTATATCTGAAATAAAATGTAATTACTAATTGAAATGAAATAAATGTAATATTCAAACCAAAGAAGATTAAAAGAACTATGATTCCATATCTTTAAAATATATATATATATATATATATATATATATATTATCTTTATCTTTTTTTTTCACAAAGTTCAGTGTGTTTATATATATATATATATATATATATATAATGTCACTGATCAGTGTTAAAATTGATGCTAAACTGAAAACATTCCACAGGACAATCTCTTGGGATAGCTTCAGATCCTATATTGTGTAAGCTCCTCTCTTAGCTTTCTTCAAGAATAGAGCTTCTAAAGCTGCTTCCTTCAAATGATGTATTCTCTCTTGGTAACTGTAACTGAGGTCTGTTCAGCAAAGTTGCAGTATAAACCTCAGGTGGGTTCTGTGGGTGCTGAATAAACACAATTGTGCCTGGGCAGGCATCAGCAGCAGGGATTAGCTAGCTCCTGAGCATACTTGGATACATGTGACCAGCCATTATATAAAATATATACACAAACACTGTTTGCAATAGCAATTTTTGGTTGATCATTAAAGCTAAAACAATTTTGTGCCTGAGAATGCAGTGATACTGAAATGATAGGTTAAATAAGTATTATTGAATTAATATTTACTTGACCTGGAAAACCATTTAGCCAGTAAGTTTGAAAGCCATGTAGCCAGAAAAATAATGATGTATTGTACTTAAAGCATTGTGAAGTTATTAGCATAGAGAAGTAAATGTAGAATATTATTCTTTTAGAACTTCATGAAAATGGATATATTAGCAAATTTTGGAAATATGGAATTTTTTTTCTTTCAATACACTTGATACATTATTGAAAGCGAACAGTTTGCATAAGAGAATGCCGCAGAATATCAATTAAAGAAAGGTTTGATTGTTTTATCTCTTGCTCATTAGTGTCAAATGATTCAATCAATCACATTTAATCTTTCTTATCACAATGATTTAAACATTTTTTCAGGTTGATAGGTTCCTCCTTTTTACTTGAAGTTATAAACTACTTTTATTTATCTTTTGATATTTTTCTGTCTCCCATTCTAGCAGCTTCATCTTTTTGCTTATCTTGCTAGCAATTGACAACTCACACACTAATCAAAGTGCAGTGCCAAGTTTTGCTTGAACAAAAAATAAGATACATATTTCTTTTTTTTAATTTCAATTTTATGAGTGTAAATAATAATAAATTAATTTATTTGTCTTTGAAATATGTGAAAGAATTGATATTTTCAATTAACTATATTACTAGCATTTTGTTTATTCAGATTGAACTCTCAACTTTGTATTTGAGCATTCACATTATCTTCTTTATTTATTATTATTTGGTATGTTCAATTAAAGTTATTTTTTCTAATTTTTCTCCCAATACAAGACCCAAGAGCAACTCAAAGTAAAGGGTTACTGAATAAGGTTGTTGTATGAACATCAGAGGAGGGGATAAGAAGAGCAAATCATGAAAATATGTAGGCAAGATAACAGTTGATCCTAGACTTGAAGAGATTAAAATTGTAGTGATTGAAGATGCATCCTCTCAGGAGTCTGTTCCACAAAACAATGGTTCTTGGGAATTTGGAATACAAAAGGAATGAGATGATTCATCCCAGTTTTTGTGACATGGCCAGTCTTAGCTATGAAGGTCTGGATTGGTGGAACTAATAAATGTAGCTTCAGAACATTTGCCATGGAAATAGTGATAGAGTATTGAAAGCTTGTGATGTTTTGTTTGTCTAAAAAGAGGTAGTATAGTGGAAAATACTTCATCATCCACAAGGCTGCATAGGCACTTTTGACTTCTATATAGGAAGCTTCAACCCAGATATGCCAGCAGCACATTTTTGGTTTGATCTGGCTCAGATAGAACATAGCAGGAGTCAAGTACTTTCTGGAGCAGTACAAGGAACTGACCATTTTCCCAGTAGCTTTATATCTTTAGCAATGAATTTTTATATATATATATATATATATTATAGAGAGAGAGAGTTCCACTTAAAGGTTTGGTTTGAACTTTACTTTCAGTAGGTATTCACAGCAAGGAGCCTCCTTGAGAGAACAACAGCTCATCATGATAGGCAAAAATTTAATCTCTTCTTGGTGATGATGAAATGTTTGGTTTTGGTGTTATTGAATGTAATAATCCAGTTTTTCCCTATTGAGAGATTGGTCAGATGAGAGATTATCTTTTAGTCTTTGAGCATCTAGATTTTTGGAAGTGCACCCATACACTGTTGTATCAGATATTTACTAAGGATCAGAGTGTGTTTTTGAGTTAGATCATTAATATAAAGCAGAATGAGAGTAGAGTTGATAATTGAAGTATAAATAGAAATGGCTTTTTATTTATAAAATTGTTTTAGTCACTAGACCTCATGTATAGTTTTATATTGCATGTTATTTTTGGGTACCTGATCCATAAATTTATATGACCAGATGTTTAAAAGCATTTTGCAGATTCAAGAGATCATTTATTTTATTGCAGTTAGATTGGTTTAAAATGGGATGATGGAGATGAGGATTTATGTTATTTTTCTTAATTCAGATTAATTTGCTATTTGAGTTACAAGAATATTCCTTTTGAAAAATTTATAGGTCTGTTTATATCAAAGTATTATAATCATCAAAATAGGTTTATTTTTAGTCTCTTTATTTTATTCATTATATAATAATTTTCTTAACATTTTTATTTGAATCTCTTATTCTATTAATATTTGTATTAACCACTTGAAATAATTGTTTAATGATTTATCAGCTAATTTAAAAAAATAAGTTAACCATTTAACTTTATTTAATCTTACTGTCTGTTCTTTGCACAAAGCAAATCATTAAAAAACATCAAAAAATAAATATTGCCATGATAATTAGCATAAAGGGAAAATTTTTAATCCATGGGGCATTTGGAGAGATATACTTTAAAAAATGATTTAGTAAAAATCCTGGGAATAAGCCATTTAAAACCAATCATTTAATTTTTGGCATCACAATTTTAGTTTTCTAATTATGGTAAAAATAAATGTGCTGCATGTATTTGAGATTTGCTAAAATTACCAGAAACTTTTGCAGGCAAGTTTGTTATATGCATAGGAAAAGAAGAAGAAAAAAAAAAACAGATGGAAGCACAAACATGTTTCATTTTGGCTTTAGATTACCTTTTGGCTCAATTTGCATCTTGTTTACTTGCCAACAACTCCAAATACCATTAAATTTTGATTTGGAAATTATGCTTGTCATATCAGGTGATCTGAAAAAGGCTGAAAGATAAATTATTATAACTTACAAATGAGCATGCAGTCTGAATGAATAAATTATACTTTTTATAATGAATCTAAATGCCACCTTATATATTTCTAAATATTTTTTTTATAAAATCATTTTTCTCATTTAGCAAATTGATATCTTTGTGTTATCCTATTTGAACATTGTAATTTCAATGTTCCTGGTTACCATGTCTACATATCTTAGGTTTGTTTTATCATTTTACATTTTGTATACTCTATAAATTAGTGTGTTCAAAAACTCAATTTTTGTAGATGCTAAAAATGTAATGCAGTGGAGGATTAAACTGGTAGATTACCTGAAACCTTCTATATTCAAGCAAAAATATATTGATTTATCTTCATTTTTTTTTTTTTTATTTCATCCATAAAAATTGCCTTGCTGTTTTTTTTTATTTTTTTTTTTTTTTTTTTTTACATTATCATCATTCTAAATATATTTTAAAAAGAATTGTCTTGATTAGCTTAACTTAGTCCCAGTTACCCAGGTGCTTACCAACAAGTTAATATGCAGAGAGGAAATTGATTTTTCTTTAGCTCACAATTTTTGATTTGCACTGAACATGGATTCTGTAAACTGTCACAGATTTGAAGCTATATAAAAGTGAGGACAGGTTTCTATTCATTACTCTTACAAAATTGATAATCTAAAGAAAATTATTGTAAGCGTTTTCCTCTTTATAATGGAATCTAGACTATTTGGGTAACTTGACTAGGTTTGATTGGCAATTATTTGTTCCTCTGTGCCAGGCATTAAAAATATAATGGGAGTGGACAAAAAAAAATCTTAATATGTCTAAAAGTTGACCAACATATGTCAGAAATGAATTGCTTCAATCTGTCAAATAAAATGGTTTCCCTCGCAACAAAAAAAAAAAAAAAAAAAAAGATGAAATTTTTATGAAGTTACAAAAGTTTTTTTTGTTATTTTTTAAAAATTGTTTTTAGATATTTTTACATGTTCTTTCAATCTGCTCCTTGAAGAATCCATCTTACGTTAGTTTGCATGAAAAATGTATTTAAAATATTTCTTTCTTCACTGAGGATGTTAAACAACATTGTTAACATTAAATTTATGACCATTTGAGAATAACAAATACTATAAGTAAATCTAGTATATTTGGTACATGGCTGTTCTTAGTATTTTGTTACTAAGTATAGTTATACTAAAGTATATCACTAGACAGTAAAATATATCCTTTGTGCAGATGATTAGTTGTATCAGATGATTGAAAAACTCAATGTTTTTTTATTAAATACAAACTTAGGAAAACATGATATTGAAAATATGTACATCTTGTTTTCATTCACTCACATTTTAATTTTAAATATGAAAACCATTTTCAACAACTTAGTAGTTTCCTATACAAATCTAGACTTCATCAGATTAATGCAGTGAATATTGCTGTCACATCTGGTCTAGTGCTTCTGCTATGTACTTAAAGATTCTTGATAAAATACAAAGAATCCACAATATTATTGGTCCTGACCTGGCATCACATTTTCAGTCACTTTCCTACTGCCATAACATAACGTTTCTGCCTTTTCTATAAATATTTTCATAGTAATTATTCTGATAAACTTTCATCTTTGGTACATAAACTTTTTTTTATTTCATTATTTTACGGTCAAAATGGCTAGTTGTAACTGTAAGTTTTATTTCTTTTACACTTCTCACTTTTGGAACTCTCTTCTGCTACCTGCTTTCCAGTTAACTTGAGCTTTAAAAATTTAAATACAATGTTAACCGTTATTTTTTTTTTTTCGCTCTTTGTTTTTCTCATATTCTTTCACATTCAGTAACCCCCATTCATGAGTTTTAATGGCATTATTGCCTTAGTTTGGATATTTGATAATGTTGATAGCTATTTTTACTTCAGTGTCCTTTTTAGTTGTTTGTAATGGAATACAAATAAGACAAAAATCAATTTCTTTACCATTTTTAATGTTAGATTATCAAACTTTCATTAATGAAACCAAAATAAAGATTGTATTACTCTGATTTTTAGCAACTTAGTATATGTGTACTGGTGGCCACTAATTCCAAAATGATGGCTGGTTCAATATTTGTATTGCCTAATATTTGAATCTTCTTTCTCTCTTTACAAAGAGGGACACAGTTGCATACATTGACTCCATTCAGCTTTATCGCTCGCTCTCTCTCTCTCTATATATATATATATATATATATCGCTCTCTCTTTCCATATATATATATATATATATATATATATATATATATATATAATATAATCACTTGTGTGTCTTATTCTAACCTAATGCCAAAAATGTATTCTCTCATTAATCTTTTGCTTTTTTTTTTTATCTCTTTTTGCTCTTCATTATTTCTCTGTTTTATGAATGCATATAAGATATTGTAAACATATTTTGCTCTTTGAATTCTCTGCAGACATTAGTGGTCTGAACCAAATTTGCCATTGCTAAGATCTCTTATCATTTCCCTATCACTGTACAAAAAAAATAAAAATAAAAAAAAAATATAGTAGTTTTGATTGGGAATGCCTGCAGGTATCTTATTCTCGTTTGGTCTTTTTACTCTCATTTGCTATACATACCCACTGCACTGAATTTCATTAACAAACAGTCTTTTTCAATTCATTAAACTTGGATGAAATTTCATTGGTAGTTGATCTTTGCTTTCCTGCCTGCAGCTAATGCTAATTAATCTACTCAAGATGCCACATCATGCAGGGATCTACTTTTCTTTATCTTTATTTTTTCTCATTTCAGTTTTCATCTTAAGAATTTTTTTTTTCTTAAAGATGAACACTCTTTTTTTCTTTTCTCGTTGAATCTGAGTTGTTCATAATCATATTCTTCCTTTTGCTCCAACTGACAATACTGTCAAGATTGAAGCAGCAAGTTTGTGTGAGTGGGTGGTTAGTTCTTTTTAGCTGGCATCTGTAATTCAATTGGTTCCATTCTCTACCTACATCATGTTTTAGATTGGCAGTTTATTAGTTTGGTTGGTAGGTAGTAAGTAAATAGTAGTAAAGGTGAAGATGATTGTAAAATGTACACTAAGAATATTATAGTTCTGCCTCAGTTGCCATTCAAATTAAACTCACTCTACAGTGGCTGATAGCATCTCTCTTGATTGTCTTCCTTTTCTATTTTCCCTGTTTGTTCTTTCAAATAGTATGAATAGTTTCTGATCAATTTGGGGGGGTCAGTTTTTTTTTATGAATTTCAGAACAAGCTTTCATTTGCAACTGACAAGACATTTAAATTGAATTAGTCTGCTTTAAAATGCAAAAAATATAACTGAATATGCATGTGCCAATAAGGATACGACCTACCAATAAAAATGAATGATTAAGAAACAAGTTTAAATTGAATTTAATAAAGATGTTAATCAAAGTCAGAATGGCACTGATGGTACCACAAGTGTTAGACCATACTTGATAAGCAGAGTTTTGGCTCTGAAATGTTGTCTTTATATTCAGAAAGTACATACTATTAATATTGCTTTTAATATTCCAATTTACATAGTACAAAGAATTTTGGAATAACAATTGTTAATCAAATATGTGATGAAAGATAAAAGTAGGAAAAAAAAAAAAAGAAAATTGCTGAAAGGCAAGAAAAAAAAAACTCAAACTAAAGTCAAAAATTTGCAGAGAAAGCTGAATATTTTATTAAAGCGTATTCATTTTAGAAAATATATGCAAATTCCCATTCTTTGATTCTACTATGTTCCTGTTTATCATCAACATTCTAAACATTCTCATTGATTCTTAAATAATTGAATTATATTGCATGCTGGGTAAAAACCAATGCCAGGGTTTTGATTTGGTAAATTTACCATCTTTTTCATGTTTTCATTCTTTTTAATTTGGAGAGGGGTGTTTGCTGTCTCTGTGTGGATATTTTGAGAGTAAAGCTGAGGATGAATCATAAATGCTTGTTGCCAACCTTATTTAGGAACAGGAAATTTGAATTTATATTGCTTGATTCCCAAGTGCATCTAGAGCAGAACCCCCCCTCCATTTTTATATTAACATTTTAGTTGTTAAGTTGGCTCGGAATCATGTTTTCTCTGAAACTCCATTGCATCTTTTAAAATCTTTATATTAAAATCGCATCCTATTTGTTGACAAAGGAAAAATCATGAAAAAAAACATGCATATTTCTCAAAGTTATTCTCAAGTTTCTGGCAATGCATTATTCAAAAATATTCACCATACTTAATATTTTTTCAAAGAAAAAAAAGTATCAATGTTTGTATTTTTCAATTCATTTGCATACATTACAGGAGTTGACAAATTTGCCGAAACTTACTTTGCCAAAGCTTGATTTTGTTACAGATGGAATAAATTACATCAGAATTTATTGATCATTTTGAAGATAAATTAGTTCTTTTTTATTAATTTAGTATAATTCAGATTTAAAACACACTTTTAATCATGCAGAATCAATATTTTTCAAAATTAACTTCATATTAGATTTTATAATAAAATATTGTTAATTATGTTTTCCTGCCAAAGGGCTTTTAATTGCTATGAAAACTGCAAACGTACTCTGGTTTCAGTTTGCTAATTTTGACGTTTCAAAATGGATTTTTATCTAAGTTTGCTTTGATTGAATGTAATGTTTCAGATTTACTATTCTGGGTGTAATTTACTTTTAATTGTATTATTTTTTAATGATTTGTTAGAAGAAAATAGATAACTTCTGCTTAAAACATTACTGTCATTGATTATCTTAACTATAATAGTAATATTAATTTATTAAAATATTTGTAGTTATGAAATAACTACAAATATTTTTGGTTACTAGAACTAATAACTTAATGGAGATACTTTTTGTTTTGGAGTAAGTTTTTTTTTTTTTTTTTGTCAGTGAGTGGTAAATAATCAAACCTAAAAATTGAAGTGCAACTTTTCCAAAAAAAAAAAAAAAAAAAACTAAGTAAATTCTACGGCTGCTCAGTTTACATATGCTTGAATGCAGTAAAGATATCATGAATCATTATTTAAGTATTGTAGTTGATTTATTTTTTTTAATACTATGGAAAATTGTTGGTTGATTCACTTCTTTTTTTTTTTTTTTTTTTTTTTTTTTTAAGCAAATGGATTAAAATATTTTTTAGTTATCATTTTAAGATGTTATTTGATGCCACAATTAGTAGTTCTTTATATGGATCAAACTTGAGAATATCTGAGAACTGTTTATAACTTGTTACTACTGTGAAGGCAGATGTTGTCTGTCTTTAGTGAATCAATACTTATTAATTATATCTTGAAAGTGATCAGATTTTTCAATGAGGAAGAGCTCAACAGAGAATCAATCTGACTACAATCTTTTTCTCATAGTTATAGTTACTCCTTAGTTGCAAAACACATTTGAGTCTAATGTTTATTTTTATGACATTTGAGATGAGACATAAATGGAAAAATAAAATGGGTGAAAATAGCAGCCACAAAATTTCTACAGCATCTTTGGAATAGGCAACATTAAAACAGATAAAAAAATTAAAAAAAATAATGCCAAGAATTTATTTCAAGCTTATTGGTTAAAAGTTTGTTTTTTTTATTATTATTTTAAACAATGCAAGCAATTCTTCTAAAAAAAAAAAAATTTTTTTTTCTCTTTTGCAATTGTTTTTTTCTGAATGAAACAATTTTCAAAAGTATATAAATAAAAATATAATCTATATTCTATAAAATCAATTTAAAAAACAAAACAAAACCTTAGATGTTATGTTTGGCACCATAAATAACGATAATGACCAAAACAATTTTAAATTATGCATCAAAGTCAAATATTTATTCCAAACAATTTAAAGCTGTACATTATCATATTTCATCTTAGAAGAAATATTGATATTTTGGACCCCACCGTAGGAAGTTCTTGTTTTGCTTTTGTTTTCTTTACCTTGTTTGATCTCTGTTCTTTACAGTTGTTCAATCTCCTTAGATCTGCCCATGTATCATCATCAGAGATCAGGATTCTTCTTAAGATCCATTTGCTTGTGCATTAACCTGGCAACTATTGTTAAAATGAGAAACAAGTGATTGTTCGAGTTGGAGGGGAAACAGTTACCTCTTGCTGTAAGTGTGAGGTGAGAAAATGCACAGATGTTCTGTCCAAAGTGGACAATACCTCTGAGGTGGATGTTCATATAGTCTCTGCACAAGACTGGAAGTGTGGCATTTGTTTTATAAGAACTTTGTTTATCAAACAGTTTGTTCAAGAAGGAAAGAGTAGAAGAGCTGAATTAGTGCTTATGAATGCCAAGATGCAGATACCAAGATCGGAGAAGTGAGAGAAACAGTGTTCCCATAGATACAAAAAGAATTCCATAGTTTTCCCTGTTCATATTTTGGATAGTAGGGGAGGAAACGGCTGATTAGAATTCTTAAAAGCTCATATGCCTTTAAATGACAGCTCTTTTTTTTTTTTTCTTCTTTTTTTTATTATTTCTCTCTTCCCATAACCACTCACAGTTGTGTTCAGACAAAACTGAGATAACAATGACAAAGATATTAACACTGCCACTTTTTATTTTCTTTCCCTACTCCTTACCGTCTGCTCAGAACACTTAGAAAAAAACCCCAAAAATCCCAACCTGGTAGCACCTTGCATAGTTACATCACTATGGCAGTGAGTTGCATCAATATGATCTAGAGGTGTGGAAGGTGAGGATAATGTGCCCATGTGTATACAAGAAGGCTGTCTCTTCTGTAGATTATGCCTCACATTCATCACAGCCCTCATAAAGAATAGATTTTCACCTCATTGTTGCACTAAGGACACACATACTGCATAGATATAGAAGAGACAGGCAGAGATAACAAGATCAGAATGCTGTAAGCATATTGCATATGTTAAACTGAAGCTCTGCTGGTGGCTCTCTGCTTAGTCTTTGATTCTGAATTCTGTTTCCCTTCACAAATGCCTGCTGGATGAAACTTGCTCTGCCTTAAGGCTGCTTCATCTTCACAGAGTCTGTCCATTAGGAAGTACATATATATTACAAAGCAATCATTAAAAAGTATCCATATCCTTGTTGATAACTGGGATAATTGGTTTTCTTGGTTTTTAAGGAGGTTAGCGTTATACATAAGTAAGTAGTACAAACATCTACTCTATAATATTCTCTGAAATAATAGGTAGAACTGGATTCTTCTGTAAGATGTCTTGTATGCAAAGTGTCTCCAAGTTTACATCAGAAAATGAATATTCTATCTTGTGACAGCCCATGTTTGTAGTTGGAAATTTTATATTTCTTTTGTTGTATAGGCACCTATTTTGTAACATTCAAAAGAATGTTTCAAAATAAAATGTAAGTCATTTTTTAACAGAATATACAATGTAAAATGACTTGTTGTTTTTGTTGTTGGAATTATTTTTAAAAGTTGATTGAAAGAGAAAATATTTTTAAACAAATGAATTATTAAGCTTTATTATTAAGCCTCTATCAATCTCTAAAAATTCTATCCTTTTGAATATAAGAAGTATATACAAATTATGAACACTCTCCTGCCTCCCCTTACCAGATAAATTGTAACCTGACAAATTTATTAAATGATGTATTATTAGTATTCTTATATCTCTATGTATCTCTGATTTAATCTTCATTGAAATTTTAAAATAATTAACAGGTATAAAAGGATTATAAACACGTTTAATTTTTCAAATTATCTATAATTTTATAAATATTCTTTTTCACATGCAGGCAATTAAGGAAGTTTAAAAACTGAAAAGTAAATTTTATATAAGTTTCTCTTCATAGAGAATGTGTACTGTTTTTAATCCCATTCACTTGACACTTTTAAAACATTTATAATTCTTGGCTAAATAAAAACTTGAAAAAAATTACTTCAGGCTTTGAATTATATTTTTGGTCCTGTAATAAAGCTTTTCAAAATCTAGATGTAAATAATGACTATATTTTTAACTATTGTATTTTTCAATCTTTTGCAAGCTAAGATAAAAAAAAAAAGTTAAAAAATTAAATTTTGTAGTATAAAAATTGTTAACATTGCAATTTTATACACATTGCTTATCATTACTATTATTTTATATTGGAAAAGAATATGCTTTGCTATCTTTGTAAGTAATGAGTAATAAATTCTTATTGTTGTGTGACTTTGCTTGAACCTAAAAGAAACTTTGGTGATGTGGCTTCTACTTAGAGTAGTGATTCTGAATATGGGGTGCACCCTGCATTGTGGAGGATTAATTTAAATATTTAGAAATTCAGTGAAAAGAGAGAAAAACATTCTGTAACTGAGAACTGAGTTATGGTAAGGCTTTACCGATTAATTCTAAAAAATCTTCAGATGTGTTCAAGGGTTTAACTTTTTAGTTATTGTGATGCAACATTGAGTAAAAGCAATAACAGTTAGGAATCACTGATTGAGAGCATCTACTTCTGCTGAGTCAAGCTTTACTTGTAAACACTATTTGCACTCTTGTCGATCCTGCTTGTATTCATTTCAAATAGAAATTCTGAATGCATTCAGCATATGAGGTAAATAGTAAATATAACTGAAACTGTAATGATAAACAATCAAATGAAGTGATCGAGCATTGTACAATCACAAGTCAAATTTATAAATAGGAAGATGAAAATATTTCACTTGAACAGTTTCAAATTTGTTTTAATAGTAGCAATGATAATGATAACTGATGCTGCACAAGACAAATCTGTTTCCTTTGCTATATTATGCAGATGTTTCTTTCAGAGGTTTATGTATGCTGTAAAACGGTATTGGTGAAATTGTGATGATTAAAACAATTCAATAGTTTTAAACATTTTGATAGTCATTTATTTCATTGTTTTGTGACAGTAATAATATAGTTTTTATTAACAATAAAAAAATTTTTTTTTTTTTTCATTTTTTTCATAAAGCCATTATTAAAGAAAAAAATCAAATAAGTTACTTGAACTTATTTGATTGTTTTTATGGACAAAATGTAAAAAAAAATATTTCAAAAATGAAAATTTGAATTTGTCAGATTTTTTTTAAAAATGTCAACATTGCTTACATTCTTTTATACATTGTTTACATCTTTTACTCCCAAGCTGTAATCTAAATGTTTAAGTGATTACAACATTCCGGGCAGAAAATGGCTGTATTTGAATATTTAAGCAATTTAATTATAAATGCTATCAACAAGACTATGACTTATTTATAAAGATCACAGAAGACCAAAACGGAAATAAATTTGATTTTTAAAGCTGAATATCCAAATTAAATATCTCCATTAATCAAGAACTGCTAAAAATATGATGTGCTATTAGGTGCAATGATAAAATTGCATTTATTGGATGTCACAGTTTTATATTATATTTATGCGCTCACACACACTTTAATATTTTCAGAGGTTTGAACAGATATATACATAAATTTTGAATTGTATATACTCATGTATATAAGTCATATAAAGGCATAAGGTAGCAGTATGTAAAGTAATTGTTGGTTGCACCACTGTACCTTATGTCATGTAAATGCCTAGTCCTGTATCAGTTGTGCTCTGACATCTGCTTATGGCAAGGCGATATGAATTATTGAACTTTGAATGGGTCATGATCATGGATAGCAGATGGATGGGGACTTTTGGCATCCCTGGATCTATAATGGAATATTTGATCAAAGGCATTACTGTTCACCATAAACAGCACAATGACCAACCATAGGTCCTTAATGGTAATGACCAGGGGCATATGGCTAAAATTGTCTGTAGTAACAGGCAAGTGACATTGACTCAAAGCAAATCCACCTTGAATTCAAAACATACCAGATATATATCCATCAGATCAGTCCATTGTTTTTATCTTCCATGGAATATGGTAATAGAGGACACACCAGGGTACTCCTGTTAACATCACAATACTGGATACATTTCACTTGTGCGCATGACATTACTAATTGGAAAACTGACAGTACATTGTATGGTTCAATAAGTCACTCTTCCAGTTGTTTTAGGTTATTAGTAGGGTTTTAAATCATAAGTCATAGACCCCATTTATCAACATGGTTCCATAATGGTGTGGCATAGATTAAGTCTACTAACTTGCCTAAATACATCATTGACTATTGACTGCTACATTGCACTGCTTTGGGAACATTTATGCCCATTCATGGATTCCATGTACCCCAACAATTCAAGCAGGACAATGCAGCATGTCATTGGACTCAAGTTGCTCAACATTGGCTTGTGAATTCTGAAGAATTCTGATGTTGAATCTGCTGCATTTCAGTCAACATGAAACCAATGAAGTACTTATGGACCATAGTGTAGAGGTCTATTCACACACATGACCCCCTCCCCCTGCTGCTTAAAATAATCAGGTAGCTGTGAACAGCTATCCTTCCACAGGTCTTCTGGCCACATATTGAGCTGCTGTAGATTTGTAAGTGGTATAGAATAAGAAATCAAAGAACCAAGTTTAAATTCCAGTTGGTTTCATTATGTTAGAAAATACCACTGGGAAAGGTATAAATCCATCCCCCAGCTATTGGTTAAATAGTAGGACTTGTATCTGGAAAAATCATTCTCCAAAATTAATACAATATTCACTTGCAAAAAAGAATTATTCTTGCAATCCAAAATAGGTTTCAACGTTAAGTAACTGGCTCAGGGTTGATAAGCTGTAAAAAAAAAAACACACGCACACACACAATCAACAGTTAAGCAATGCTTTAGTAGGCTAGAAGTGTCTTATACTAAGTACCTATTCCATGACGTTTGGCGCATCAATGTATCAGCAAAATCACACAGTGCTTCTCCATTTAAACAATTTCAGAATGATTATTAATCTTGATTAATTTTTTTTTTGTGTTTCATTGACATTAAACATTGATAAAAATAAAAGCTGTCAGAAAAGATGTGGATAAATCATTTAGTAGTGAGAGATATAACTTCTTTACAAGGTTTTAATGTAATTTCTATTAAAAGTTTAACTCTCCAATTAAAAAATAAAGAAATCGACTTATTCTTTGATAAATGAAAGTAAACCAAATTTTATAATTCTAAACAGTTCTTTGAAATTATTATAAATTCCTTTAAAAATGTATTATTAAAAATTTTATGAATTCTGAACATTATTTTCATTTATCTTTCCCATACATTTTGTTATTTTTAGCATACTGGCATCATTTAAATTATTGACATATCTTGTTTGACAAGATAACTTATAACTCACTCCAAGTGGTTGTAATATTTTGTCTTCTGTAGGCTACTCACTGTGATGTCATTAGAATTCTCTTTGATTGACTCCAATGCACTTCTCCTAACTTTGAGTTCTTTATTTAAGGCATCTTGCCTAGTTCATTTATCTAACCCCCCCCCACACACACACCAAAAAGACCCTCTTTTGAGATTTTTTTTTTTTTTTTTCACTAGTAAATATTTTTTATTTTATTTATTAGTATTCACCCACTCCACTTTTTGGCAATTTCGCCACATATTGAACTTTGTATTTCTTTTGTTTTGAGTTACTCTCTCTCTCTCTTCTTTTTACATTTCCTTTTTCTGGTAATCCTAATTGTATGTTCAACAAATTCTTGGGGTGATGGTATGTCAAAAATATCATACAGTACTTGCATAGGTTCTTCCTTTCTTGTGGGCCTTTCTTCAGTAAACTTTTTCTTTAACTGGCTCCAAAGCCTTTTGTGTTCCCATTTTTTCCTTTTACCATATATATAATTTTCCCAATTCATGACCTTATTACTCCATCTTATCATATTTCTTTTCCATTTTCATATGCTCTGAAAAATACTTTTGCCAATTTAAAAAAAAAATTGTGTCCTTTTTGTTATCTGTTCTCATTCTTTTTTTTGACCTGGTAACAACTTGTTGAACAATTTAATTTTTCTTGTGAACATCAATTCTGCTGGTGACATGCCATTCAGTGTATTGGGATTTGGTGTTATCAGGTATACCCTCAAGAATTTTTGTAGTGCTTCTTTGCTCACTTTTTCATTACTTGCTTTTTTCAAAGCATTTTTAAAAGTACCCACAAACTTGTTCAGCTTGTCTATTTGACTTTGTGTGATACAGCAGGGTAGTAATATGTTCAATTGAGTGCATTTTACAAAATCCCTTCAATCTGTAAGCAGTGAATTGTGTACTGTTATCCTAGACTATGACATCTGGCATGCCATATCTTGCAAACAGTTTATGTAAAAAAGAAAAAAAAAATTCATTGTAACAGTGGAAGTTGTTTTTTTGCACTTACAAATTTCAGGCCAATTAGTAAAGCTATCCACTATCACAAGGTAATGTGATCCATATATTGGACCTGTGAAATCTGTGCAATCTTGACCATGGAGTATCTGTCTTTGGCCAAGGTTGTAATTTTGTGGTAGGTGATTTTGTTGTCAGAGCATAACTTCTGCAGGCTTTTACTAATTTTTGAATGTCTTGATCCATTTTGGTCCAGTACACATAGCTTCTCATAAGAGATTTAATTCTCAAAATTCCTGGATGTCCACTATGAAATTCATTCAATATCTACTTTTGTAATATGATAGTTATTACTACTTTTAGTGCAAATGTCAGTACTCTACCATATAGCAAGTAAACGTTCAAGTCTTGATTGCATTCTAAGAATTGTCTATCTTTCTTTTATTAGTTTTTTTTTTTTATTTTCAAAATAAGCATGTCTTGTTATGCTTTTTTATTTCTTCCAGGGTTTGCGTACTACATTGCATAATATGTTTTTAATTTCTATTTCATTCTTTAATTCTGCAATATCAGTGTCCTCAAATGATTCAGTATTTTTTTATATCAATCTTGATAAAGCATCTGCATGTCCTAATTTTTTGGATGGTTGATATTCCATCCTGAAATCGTAATTTAATAAGATGGTATCCCAGTGTTGTAATATATTTGCTGTATGCGTAGAAATTTCTTTTTTCAAACCAGAAATTCATGATAAAGGTCTGTGACCAAAAACTCCTGTGTATAAATTTTGTGAAATTTTTTCACTGCAAATATTATTGCTAATGCCTCCTTTTTGATCTGGCTGTAGTTTTTTTCTGTTGGTAGTAGTGAACATGAAGCATGTGTGACAGCTTTCATGTTAGCATCATATTTATATAGAATTACTGCTCCTATACTATAGCCATTAGCATCTGAAGCCAATATGATTTCTGCTTTTGGATTGTGGTATGCCAACGATAAGTCTGACGTTAGTATTTTCTTGATTTCTCCAAACGCCTTCTGACACTTATCAGTCCAGTTCCACTTTATGCTTTTTCTAAGCAAATAGTTCTGTGGAGGTTTAAAATTCTGTATATTAGGTATATAGATTTGATAATAGTTTGCTAGTCCCAGAAATGCTTGTAACCTAGTAATGTTTGATGGAGGAGACCTATTCTTAATTACACTTACCCTTGTTGGATCTGGTTAATAACCATTTTTGTCAATGATTTGTCATAGGTACTTTATTTTAGCCAAAAACTATTTGCACTTTTCCTCACTGAGTTTAAACCCATATTCTCATATTTTTTCAAAAACTCTTTTCACATGCCTAGATACACTTTTAATTAATATATCATCCAGATAAGCAACTGAAATCACAATCTGCAAGCATATTATCCATAGCTTGTTGAAATATAACTGGAGCTATTTTTATCCTGAAAGGAAGTCTATTGAACTTATACAATCACTTGTGCCTATTTATAGTTATTAACTCTGAACATTCTTCTTCAACTTGTATTTGCAAATACGCTTCAGAAAGATCCAGCTTCGAAAAAATCTTTCCATTGTTTAAATTTGCAAAAACTTCCTCTGGACTTGGTAATGTTATGGGATTCTAAACATTTGCTTAATCCTATTGAAAAATCAGCACAAATACAATTTTTTTTTTTTCTTTACATATACTGCTGGTACTGCCCATTTTGAATGGCCAATCTTTTCAATTACACCTATTTTTTTCAAGTCTGTCTAATTCTTTATTGACTTGATCTAATGTTGCAAATGGTACACTAAATTTCAGTTTAAACACTGATGTCGAACCTTTTTTTAACTTGAAATTTCACTTTGACTTTGGAAGACTGACCCAACTCATCTGACAGAACATCTGGAAAACATTTGTTCAATTCTTCCTTTAAATTTTCATGCTTTTTTTAAACTGGTTGCTTGTCCACTTACATTTTTGCAGTAAATATTTATAGGTAAATCCTACAACTGAATAAATTTGTAGTATTTTTTTTAACACATAAGCCTTATCTTTTACACACTTGTTAGAAAATGAAATGTTACAAGTCATTTCACCAAAAAAAAAAATTTTGTATCTGCTACACCAGGTATGATTTCCAAAGTTCTTTTTGATATCGGTTTTCTGTTTGCTTTCCATGTGGCTTCATTGATTATTGTGATATCACTACCAGTGTCTAGTTGCATTTTTATATCCACATTATTAATTTTCGCATACACAAATTTTCTTTGGTTTTCTGAAATTATTTTTTTGCATCGATAGTCTGTGTACAAATTTGTTTTCTGTAAGAACTTTTCCTTGCTTTAGTTTTACAGTGTGACTCTTTATGTCCTACTTTTCCACACTTGTAGCATTTTGAAGTCTTAAAGGGACAGTTTAGATGTAACTTCCCACATCTGAAACATGGTTTAATTTTTCTTTTTTCAAATTTTTCTTTAGCTTATACGTATGTGGATTCTTTTTCTTCAAATTCTTCCATATCGCGTCTCAGACTTAGGATTCTTTGACATTCGTCCAATATTTCTTGTAGTGTTAGTTTTTGATTCTGTTCAAGTTTTGTTAGAATTCTAGCATGTATTTCTGCATCTTAACCTTTTGGACATATCCAGAATCAGTTCCTTTAATTTGAATCTTTCCCACTCCTTGTTAACAATTCCAGCATATGTGACAAAATCTTTGTCTTCTTTTTTTGTCAGATTTATACATTTCCAAAATTTTTAGTAAGAAAGGTTTGCTATTCAGTATGAATAACAAACTTTTCTCACTAAAAAGTTTAGTCAGAATATTTACTGTTTCTTTAAAGCAAATTTCTCCCATTTTTTTTTGTTTTTTTTTGTAGTACAAAATTACAGTGTTTTTCATGTTCTATGGTGCTAACTTTCTCAACAAAAGTCTTGTTTTTTTTCTTGTCTTCTCAGTTTCAGTATTTTTCTCTGAAAATTTGCTCATATCTTCTAAAATAATCAGAAAAGGTAATTCCATCATCTGAATTTTATGTGAATTCAGTAATGGCATTTGCCACTATGTTGAGAGTGAAAGAATTTGGGGAATTTTTCATTTTCTTCCATATTCACTTAAATTTTGTTGTTTCTGGAGTTCCAACAACTGTATTTTTGCCACTTGGTCTAATAATTCTTCCATATTTAAAGAATATCTGGGTTTTTTTTTCCCTCTTTTTCTTTCTTTACATACACACCAAAGAAAAACTTAAACCAACCTACTTCTAATTTCTTGACATCACTGTTATTATGTGCACCAAAGCAAACAGTACTTTTTCCTACTCTGTATGAGTTTTGATTCCTCATCACCACTGTTATAACTCACTCCAAGCAGTTATAATATTATGTCTTGCTTAGGCTACTTGCTGTGACATCATTAGAATTTTCTGACTGACCGACTCCAATGGACTCCTCCTGACTCACTTTGAGTTTCTTGCCTAGTTCATTTGTGTTACTGGGGGGGGAACTCATTTACTTCATAACAATAACATTTCCTTTAACATGTTAATAATAGTAAATTAGATGCTGATATTTTCAAGTTAATAAAATTGACTGCCATATAATTTTATATATGGTCACATTTTCTTCACTGATTAATTTTAAATTAGCACTTTCAATAGATGCAATGCATCTATAAAGCATATTGCATAACAGTAACTGATGCAATTTCTTTGTTTTTGGTTGCATAATTTTGCTCAAATTAGCATTGTGTATTCTGTTCATTTAATTTATTAAACCAACTCATCACTATTTGTCTATTCCTTGCTTTTACTTTTGAGCACATCTTAAGGTGTCTGGTTCCTTTGTGTTTTTCATGATAGAAATATGCTTAGATTTATACATATTCATTTGTCATCAGGCAACAATATTTAGTTAAGAAAAAATCTTTCTTCCCTAATGTGCGAATTTGTAATCTTTCTTTACTATTCATCCTCATATGATTAGGAAATAATTTTTATTTGTTAGCGTTGAAGAAATATAAATATGCATATATTTACTGTCAGTATACATGGTTGTATATTTTTATTTTCGTCCATTTCATTCCAAAAACTAATTGAAACTTTTGTTTGCGATGGTTGGCAATTTTACTATCTAATATCATTAAATAGGATATATATTTTACACTTATGTTATATTTTAAAGGTAAAGGAATTTGGTCCCATCATGTTATTTCAAGTATAATAATTACTAAATGCCCAAATTTGGTTATGAAATGTCTAGTTTTGAAGATGGATAAGTTTTGTTTTGCTTTGTTTCTTTAACTTGTTAGCAATTGAAATAAATCTAACAAGGATTCTATTCTTTTTGCAAATATAGACCCTCTAAATACAAATTTATATCTATTGCCTAGACATAAGCATGCACACACACACACACATCAATAACAATGTATTGTTTTTAAACAAACTGAACCACAATGACTTAATGATATCTAACCTTAATTTTGTTTTTCATTCTTTCCTCTTATTTTTTCAACCTTAGTGAAATATTGTCTTAAAAATCCAAAGATTTTCTCATCCTCTAAATTGATTATGCTGTCAAGGTTAATCTTTTGTCCCTTTTACTTTTTTCTGCATTCTTCTGTTGCTGCTGCTGCTGCATAGATTAATATTTAATGTCTGCCTTCTCTTTTGTCCTTTTCAGTTATTTAATTTATTATTTTATCAGTTAATTCTTTCTTTACCATCTTATAAAATTAGTTGTTGTGCTTACAATATGGTTGCTGTTATGTTGTCAGAAGTACACTTGTTTTTTGTGTTGTTCATGTGACAATAGCAATAACCAATCATAACATTGACAGTGACAAAATATTTGCTCAAAATGTTCACCTTCAGGGATTGTGAGCTTACCGAAAAAAAAAAAAAATCCTGAAGAAGAAGAGAATGGTGGGAAGAAAAAAAACTGTCCAAGAAATGTCATGGTTGATGGTAATCAGTTTATGAGCCAAATCCTTGTATGAAAAATAAGCTAAAGTGTTTGCCATGAACAAAGATTTATTTTCAGAAAAAGATGTAATCATTGAAAATAAATTCTAAAACTATTTTGATTTCCCTTAAGGAAATGTCAGTTACTCCTTTGTTTTCAGTTTTTCTGGAACTTCCTTTTCCCATGCTTTTTGAAAATGGAAATATAAAATTTATAAATTTTCCTTTTTCAGTATAAAAGAAACTGTAATGGGTAATTGATAAGCTTTAATTTTAATAAATCACTTCAAATACTTCATATATATTTATATGTTTTAAATTATAAATGAATGATTCTATATTGAAATCTTTATAAACATGAATTAAATAATGGACTAGTAGCCATGAGTGAACTGGGTATGCTGAGATTTCCTATTTGACAAATGGATTTGCCTTTTCTGACAGACCAAGCCTTGATGTCTTTTGATCTGAGTATTTGCATTAGATGTTGTGTTGTGTGGATATTGATTCGGTGTTAAATGTTGTCATATACTGCACGATTATATTGATGTCACCATATCTTATGAGCAGAAACAAATCTGTCTATTACAATATTTTGATTACAACTTTTATAAACTTTCTTCTGTCAGTGCCTTTATCTTTCTATCTTTTGATTGTTGTCTCAAGTAAAAATGAATTATTTCAGACACAAGTAGATTGCACTTTTCAGGAAATTCTTTTGACTACATTCTTTACAGTCTCTTTGATGCAGTCTTGCAGATACCATTTTTGTTTCTTTTTCTTTGTAGGATGTGCAAAGGATTTGTTTTTTTTTTTTACCTAATTCACTTGAAGTATTTTTATCTTTTTTACTTATTTATTTATTAGGTTGCCACATCTTTAACATTCTGTAATTTGTACGAAATTATTGAGGAGCTGGTTTCATTTTATTAGAATTGACTTGCTACATATTTAATGCTATTACTGTTGATCAATAATATACTTGAAAATTCCTGATTCCTTTCTTTCTATCAATTTAATTATTAGAGACCAATTTTTAATTGGAGGGAAAGGAAAGTGACCAGCAGTTTGTCTACTTTTATATTGACCTGTATTGGGGATTTGTAAATTAGTAATTTCCGCTGTCTGAATTTCTGGAATGGGGAGTTATCATTATTTACACTATATTCAGACTATTGTTATTATCACAATATTTTGCCCTCCAGCCTTCATCAGGTGTATATCGATTTGGGTAGCCTACAGGGAATTCTGAACTGAATCTTTTATTTAATTTATGGGAATAGATTGTTCTAGTTCCTATTTTTAATACTGCTCAGTTATTGCTCACCTGTTTCCACTGAGTCTAAATACAGACTGCCTGTACCAGGGATTGAACTCACAATTACTATGTCACTAAATTCACAAAACAACACTTTAATCCACTAGGCTATTTTTCCATAGGACAATTCTTTGTAGTGAACTACCCCTATAGATTAAATAAAGGGTTCAGTTCAGAATTTCCTGTAGGTTACCCAAATCAATATATAATGAAGGCTGGAAGGTACAATAGTCAAAACATTGTGATAACAACAAATGATGACAATACTCCAGATATAAATAGTGTAAATATTGTAAATTAGTTTGAAATATTAAAAAAGGAGGCATTTCTCTTCTCTGCTTAAATTCAGTAGTTTAATTCTGATACATTATTAAAATGAAATGAGTATTTTGTATAATGATAATCCTATAAGTTGTTTGTTTGCATCTTTGTGATATATTAGCTATAATATTCTTACATACTACAAACTAAATAATACTGAATGTTTAAATGGACACATTTTCAGCACAGGTAACTGAATAACAAGGCTAGATGTCAAATAGATGAAGACACTAATTATTATTTATTGCAGTCATGCATATTACAATGTACATGATTGTATCAATTCTTGAAAATACAACTGAACTTTTTAAAAATTATGCAGTTTATATGTCAACATTAGTTAAAGCAAAGTGATGTTATATTTTCTTTCAGAGATAAACCTCATTATCAACAGCAGCAGGAAAAATTATCTAGCGGAAATGGTTCATCCCTCTGCTCCTGAAAAAATATATAAATTTAGAGTTCTATAAATTAGAGAAGTTTCTTCGTTAAAAACAAAAAAAATATTAAAAAAATAGTAACAAAGTAACAATATAGTTATAAACTGTCTTTCTGAATATGATTGGTAAAAAGATGACTTTTTTTTTTACAGAAATGTGTGTTAGTAACTTTAATAACAAAAAAAGTAACCTGTATGTGTTAGACACAAATATGATAGCTCCATTATAGTATAGCATGCTCAATTATTGAAAATATTGTTATTTTTAAGTTTGTCAGTCATGAAGAAGAGGATTTTTTTTTGTTGAGGATATTTTGTGAAATTCATTTTGGCATTCATTTCAAATTTTTTTAGTAATGATTCAACCAGGAATTGCTTAACATGTCTATTAATTGTTACTAATATATTCTCATGTTTGTTATGCATTTGAGTGTAATAATTCTATTTTCTAATATCTTTAAGAATATCATTGTATATTCCAAGCTTATGAAATATTTAATGTTCTAAAATTTTAATATTTTATTAAAGTCAACAGAATTTTTGCCACAATGTATTTTCATGAATTTGATTCTATAGCATTGGTTGGAATTTTCATTGCATGAATCCTTGGGACTATTTTTCAGTATTCTTCTTCTATGTGTCATGTCTTTTCAGAATGTATGTAGCTCTCCAGAATTTCCTGTCCTTTGTAGCTCTTAATAAATGTTCTCTTTTTGTTATATCTTCTAAACCCTGTTCTGCCATCCAGTTATACGAACTTGCTGGCTGGGTTATGCATTGTTTTCCTGTCACTCTTACTTTCAATCTGTCATGTGAGTATCAGATTTTCCAAACCTTTCCTCATGTGCACTAGAAATTTCAACTGTCTCTTTCTGATGTTAAGAATAAGTGTCTTTTTGTTTTCATTTTCTCTAAAACTTTGTCGTTGCTCACATGTTTGCTCTATTTAGAACATTCTCTAATTTTAGTTTCTCTCTCCCAGCTCTTTCAGCACTCGTCTCCCCCCCTGTTTCTTCTCTCTCTCTCTCTCTGTTTCTTCTCTGCCCCCCTGTTTTTTTCTCTCCCTGTTTCTCTCTCTCTCTCTCTCCTTTAGTTTTCTGTCACTCTCTCTCTCTCCCCTTTAGTTTTCTGTCACTCTCTCTCCTCCCTCTAGTTCTCTGTCGCTCTCTCTCCCCACTCTTTCAGCAGCCATCTCTTTCTCTCAGAACCTATCTCTCTCTCTCTGCTCTCAGAGAGGGAGGGAATGAGACAGCTCTCTCTTATGCTGCCTTGTGTCTCTCTTTACTAACTTAAGGTTTCTTACCTTTTATCTTATTGTTCCAAGATCATTATTTTGTTAAAGATGTTTGTGTTGTATCTCTTTGGTTCACCTACGCCATACTTGCAACTCTGCATCCAAATTCATGAAGAAATTAATTCTTAGGTCAACTGTGTTGTTCATATTTGCACAAGGAGGGACATGGCATCTCTTGTTTGAGTAAAGATCAGAGAATCAACATTTTGCACCTCCCTCCCGCATCTTCTTATTCCCTCTTTTCAGAGTTTGCCAATTTATCACTAGAAAGCTTCCTGACATTTCCATCAACTTTCACTTTTTTCTCTTTAAACTTTATTGCCTCTGTTTTTCTTTTTTTTAGGTGGGTGGAGGGATGGAGGTCCCACCCCCCACCCCCCAATCTTTCTTTTAAAAAAATTCTATTTCTTTTTGCATCTTTGTGTCACTCTCCCTCTCTTATTTCCATCTTTCATTTTTCATTTTGTTTTATTTGATGTAGTAAAAACAAGAATTTTTTGGAAAATATAAGAATTTTTAATGAAAATAGATGACTTAAGGGGAGCTTAGTATATTTGTGCTTCTCACTGCATGAAATACTTTTTCTTATTGTAATCAATAAATACTATTATATGAAGTAAGTTAAAGTTAACTGAAGGTACTTGGTACATTGCTGGGCCATTGACCATTTCTTTTGTTAGGCTTGTAAATGAAGAGAGTATATTGGTTTGTGCTATAGACTTTAAAAAAGCTCTCAGCTACTTTATTAACACAATCTTTCTGCTAGCACTTCAGATAGTAACACAAACAGGACAAGTGGGAGTAAAATGTCTTTCATTTAGACATTTGCTTTGCACAACTAACTTATTCTTTTTTGAATCTGTTAACAGTGCATATATAAAGAAACAGATAACTAAAGAAAGAAATCAATGTATAGCCACATTTTCAATGAATACTGTTCTGCATTCCACAGATGCAGTACTTTTCTCTTATTTTGGCTTTTACTTTCCTTTCACGTGCATGTTGGTCATAAGCTTCAAGCATGACCTTCACAGTAAGCAAATTGTGCCACATCTGCAGACTCATTTTGGTTGGGTTGTATTTTCACTTTTCACTCATTTAGTTGATCTATAAAAATAGATTTTTCTTTTCTTTTTTTTTCTTTTTGCTAAGTCCTTTCCTCTCCTTAAACTTTGTATATGCTTACATGTATATACACATAAGGGATGTTCATTCTCATCTTTTGTTAATGTCAGAAACAGTAAAGTGCTTTTCTGTCTTGCAGGCATAACCTCCCACTCATCTCCTAACCTTAGTTAACATCTTTTTGGTCTATATAAAATAACGGCTTACACATGTCTTTAGAGATAAGTTTGTTTAATTTTGGTTCTCTTTACAAATTTTCAGTTAATATACTGAATCTCATATGATCTTGAAAATTGGATATCATTTTTAAGCTGTTTATACTTGATTCACTAATATATAGGAGCTGATATCGTTCAATATTAACCCTTTCACTGCCACATTGTAGCCAATGTCTTAAAATCATTTATTTAAAAATAAACAATTTTAGACATGTGGCATATTCATTTTTTTTTTTTTTTAATAACTTTCCTATGATTAAAAAAAGAAACAATTTTCAGTTAATTTAGGCTAATTCCATATTTATTAAGGAGTCTGACTTGAAAGATTTCTTCATACTTGTCATAATGTTCAAAAAAAAAAAATACAAATTTTTAGAAAATCTGTGTCTTAAAACCTCTGAAGATGAAAACAGGAAGCAATCAATCAAATCAAGTAGTGTCAATTGTAGAGCTGCAGAATTGAAAATAATGGTTACTTGTTTGCTTGTAGTAGTTTACAGAGTAAAATAATATGACGGTTTCACTTATTGATAGCTGAATATAACCTACCTGAAATCTCTGTAAATATTAAACATTGAGATAATATATTGAAAAAAATATTGAATTTATTTTTATACATTTTAATACAAGTATTTTAATCTTAAAATTCAATAGTTGCCCATTAAAATGAATTTACCAACTTAGTAAGAGTTGTTTTGAGCAGATCTTATAAGATTTTTCAGCAATTTCAATATCATATACAGTAGTGAGCAGTGACGATTATTTCTCTACTCACAACAATACTTGTCTGCTATTAGCTACCTGTTCTCACTGAATGATGATAAACTCCATTCTTATGGTAACATGAAGCATTCTAAGTGTCAGATAAGACAATCAAGAAAGCATTATGTTAACCATAGCAATGGAATATAATTATATATATATATATATATATATATATATATATATATAATACACACACACACACACACACACACACACACACACACACACACTCTTTCTGAAAAAAATTCATAGATGCTCAAATATATCCATGAATTTTTTATGACTCATAGCTTTTTGTTTATAATTATAGATATGTTTGTTTCAGATCCTTTATATAATTTGCTAAAATTTAAGAAATTGACAAGATTCATTTCTTGAATCTTGTCTGCTAACAATTCTCCCCAAACCAGCTTTTGATAGCTAATAAATAACAAGTGCACTTTAGTATTCTGCATATTTTCAAGTCACTTCCCTCTGCTATAATTAAAAAGGACATTTTGTATAAAATTGCTCACACTTGGACATTCATCTTCAAGTCAAATTAAAAGATTATCTTGCAAAGTAGCGAACATCCTACTCACCTCATAATTATATGAAAAAATAGCAAGTACTTGAATTCTAAAATAAATAAACTGTTCTTCAATTTGAAAAGAGAGATTGGTAAAAAATGAAAATTTTAATTTAGCTATCAAAAACAGCATATGCCACTCAGTGAAGGAAAAAAAAAAGAACACAATGTTATGTTAGTGTTTATAATTGTTTTATTATTCTATTGATGTGAAAGCAATGGTACTAAATAAATACACTTTTTACTCTAAAGTGCTAAATTTTGATATTGCTAAGATCTTTCGTGTGTGTGTAGATGCATGTAATAGTTAAACTAGTGATGCTTGCATCACACATCTTAGAACAACAATTGTTTAAAACTGGTAAACAAAAAAAATTAATTTTATTAAAATAAAAAAGAAAATGAAGGCAGTTATAACTGCAGATTTCTTTTTTGAATTCTTGAAAGTTTTTAATTTCCTGAATCAAATCGCATTTTAGTAGCTGATGGAACATACTTCCGATATCTAGAATTTTTCATAACAGGTGTATAGTTCACACAATAGGGTATTAAATTAGCATTGGGTAATTTTATACCCCTTCCCTCTCTGTCTCTCTCTCATAAATGTACATATTTGGCAGCTGGTTATTATTAACTAGATTTTTACAAAAAAGGAAGAGGAGGAGTAAGTAAATTATTTCTCGGTCTTCCCACCCCTTTACTGTCAGTTATCTTTCTTTGAAGTATGTTAACTTCACATAAAATGATTGGACAGTAATTTTGTATTGAATTATTATTAAGCCATTCAAAGAATTTAAAAAGCTGCATCCAAATTCAATGTAAGGAGCATCAGTTTGTGAATATACTACATGCAAGTGTGGTCAAGTCAAACTACAATGCATTTTTGTATATGGGGCATGTATGTAATTAACCAAAAATTGTACAAAGTGATACTACAAGGCAAAGTCAAAAATTTATTTTTTGTCTTACCCTCATAGTATGGATGTTTGTCTATCTCAAATTTTAGAGAGGTTGGGTAGCATGATTAGTTCAGTTAAAGGCTGGTAAAGAATGACAGTAGTTAGATTATGTAAAAGATACACTGACATTTTCATCTTTGCACTCTGTGGTTTGTGCAAATATTTTTAACTTCAGTATTTTTCATAAGATTTTCAAACTTGAATTTGCATATTATTAATGTGACATGTGAAAGAAGTTAGGGCTTTATCTTATATATATATATATATATATATATATATTGGGCTGTTGACCCATCCCTACTGGGGACTTCTTTTCCTAGGAACTGACAGCCAGACAACCTGCACATATGATTTGATTATAGTGATGAAGGTTTTGTGCAGAACCAAACACACTTTTTGAAGAGCTGTATACAGAGACCTGATGCACTGTGTGTCACAAGGTCCCCAAATGACTCTCCGTAGGTTTTCAATGTAGAGTTGTCCTTCTCCTAGACCAGTTGCCATGCAAGACTATAGAACCCAGTCTGTCTTGCTATTTACTCATAGCTGGGGGGGAGAAGATGATTCATACCTTTCCCAAAGGTATTAGCACGTATGTGAATGTAATGGATTCGAATGGAATTCGAACTCAGCTCTCCAATTCTTCAATCTGAGCTACTATCCATTACTCCAACATGCCTCCCATAATGTGGGAATTAATCTCATTAATCACTAATATAAAGTTGATTAAGAAAGAAAGTGTCTTTATGCTTAGATTTTTTTCTTTTTTCAAGTGTGTTGTAATCAGCCTTGCTAGCTTTACATTTCATATTCCTGTTCTCTAATGAAAATGTTGGAGAAAAAAGAACGCTACATTATCAATATACATTAATGGTGATAAGTTGAAGGAGCTTATTTTGAATGGTAAAAGCATAGAAAAAATGAAAAAAAAAACATTTTAAATTTTTTTCAATTCTTTGCAAATTTTACAGAATTTTACAAAATGAGCTATTTTAGAGTTTAATGCAGGTGGTTAAATCAATGGAAGCTTTTCACTTGAAGTATTTTTAAAGGTTAGACACATAAGACATGAGTGGCCAAACCTGTTCTCTGGAACCACATATAGTTTTTTTTTGGGGGGGGGGCATTTAGATTTATTGAATGTGTTCCCTTTTCTTTTTGTAATTAATAAAGTTAATAAGAAAAAGAAATCAAGCTTTATAATTACTTAGCATGAACTCCAATTAAAATGCAACTTTAATGTACATAGTATAGTATTTGAATTTATATCTTAATTTTAATGCCAGATTTGAATGAGACATTGTTCTTCAGTGTTGAAGGGAAGGAATGATGGAAGACAGGGATTAAAGAAATATCAGGTTAGCGAGTGGAATGTTTTATGTCCTTCAGCTCTCAAACATCTGAACTTTAGCCTATATGGCTCTTATATTAAGCAAGTTTGCTTGGATGAATTTTTGCTCTCATGAGTTAATTATTGGAGTAGAAAAATGGTGCAGTTGTTGCTGAATTTAACATTTGAAGTAAGCAGTATTTTGTTTTTTATTCTATAATATTTTCTTTGCATGTTTAGCTTCCTTTTGAAAATATGTTATTATTCTATACACAAGAAAAGTGTTAGAAGTCTTCAAGAAAGTTTGTATCTCAGGTTTTGACCTTTCCATTTATGTTTGTGCTCTACATCAACTAAAGAGAGACAATAAGATACAAAAAAATATTGCCTTTTGTCCCTTATGTTGTTTTTATAGATATAATTTAAGTAAATGTTCTGTTTTTTAATTAAACAATATTAATTACATTTACCAGTTTGAATATTTGAGAAATTGTTGGACTTAAGAGATACACACACACATATATATATATATATATATATATATATATATATATATATATATATATAAATATATATATATATAAAAAATGCAGAAGGAGGCTTACAAAGGAGTGTTCCCGTTTTTAATATTTTGAATTTAATGTAACTAAAAAAACACTTCACTTTTAAACTTGACTTGATAAAGTCGGATTGATGATACGCATCAGCAGTGACTAAGAAATATATTTTCCAATTGTCTTCTTTTTTACCCACATTGTCTTATCTTCAGAATTATTCTGAGAAATTTAACATACATACACACACAGAGGGCGACAAAAGGAAAACTTATCTTATCTGGCCACAATAAGTTTTCCTTTTGTCTTATTTCATATTGTCCTTTTACAGATATATTCTCTCTGAAATTTTTACACACACACACACACACACACACACACACACATATATATATATATATATATATATATATAATTTCAGAGAATTAAAACAAAAGAATTTTTTAATCTCTGATTTAAGTATGACCTTTACAGTATAATGTTTCTCATTTAGCTTGTGGGCTATTTACTCCAACAAGAAAGTTCACAGCAACTCAATGTTCCTATTCATACATTTATAAAAATCCATATGTGTTTTTTTTTTTATTTGATAAATGGTAGAGTTAAAGAAGACTAAGTGAATAGATTTTGTAGACATAATTATATCCTTGAGTTAAAGGAAACAGACAAGAAGAATCTGTATCCATCTATGCAAATTTCTTTGATAGATTCTAGAACAACACTTGATTTTGCTTGGGGCTTAAAATACTTGCATGTAGTTTAGAATTTATTGACTGAGGAAATTTATTTTATTTTGCAAACCATTTTTCAGGATTATTATTAATGTAGATTTAGACAAAACCTCTTTGAATTTGAGTAGATGTTACTGAGTGGCCAAAAGTGTTTGTTCAGTTTAAGTAAAAAATAAGACTATTTTTTTTATTTTCAACATTGTCTTTATTGCACAAGATATTTCCACAACTAATATATTTCAGGCTACTTCATAATTTCATGTGCTCAGAATGTTTTGTCTTTCTCAGCAAAGAACTATTATAGGTGCATTTAACAGTCTTTATTTCATGGAATTTAATTATTATTGATTTATTTATTGAGAAAATTTTGTAAAGACAAGAATAAATGCTAATCTATCAGTACAATATTCAGTGAAATTTCTCAGCTAAGTTTCAACAATTTTTGGCTGATCACCAAAGAAACATGTCATCTAACATTATCCTGATGGATTATTATATTATGCTCTTTCTGTTAATTCATAATTCTGGACACTTTTCCTCTGCTTATTATTGCTTTTCATTTTTCAAATTAGGAATAGTATTTGTTCAAGTTAGTTATCTGATTCTCTGAAAGAAGCTTATCGAAGAAAACTCTCTTCCAGAAATTCTACTAACTACACAATATAACTGTCTATGAATAAAGACTGATTATTTGACTCATTTTGTTTAATACACAGTATTTTGCATTTTACTTTTGATCATTCATCAAAATTTGTTTTAAAAAACAGTATTTAATTATTATCTAGTAGGTATTTTGCTTTTTTATTTTCTTATGTGGAAGTCACACATTAAAGTTACTAACATAACCAAAATGATACAAATAATTTCCAACACTTAATTTGGGTATATTGGCAATCTCCAGTATTCTCAATTAATGTCTACATTTGTTTGCTATTAACCTCAACTAGTCTACCTGACCAGAAAACATTGAGGGTGAGAAATCTCCAGCATCAAACTTCACAAATCACTTTTGACATATTTGATTTGAAATTTAAAATGAATTTTTAAAAATTAAAAAAAATCTTTCTTGAAGCTTTTTAGTTTTAATTTCAAGTTAATAAATTAATTTTAATATTTCCAATAAGCAAAATACTTTGCTGTATTTCAAACTAAGTAAATTGATTGGAAGGAGTTCCATTTTGAAATTGCTTAAATTCTTTAAATTAGCTCCATTTTTAGGCATCTGTCATTTTGATATAATTCTCTTTATTAAAAAATCTTCCAAAAATAAAATATGCTTTTCTGAAACTTTATTTGATGAATATTAGTTGATTGAAAGTATAATTAATCTGATTTGAAACAAATATCATTTATTTCAAGTTTAAAATATCGCAGAAATGCATTTTTTAACACAGCGGTAGATGTTTATTTAAGCTGTTGATATTTAACAGCTTGATGACAGATTGATATTTATCCAGTGTTGTTTTATAGGGGCTTCAGCCATAAAAAATAATTGAATATAACATGAGCACCTTTTATATATAATTTTTAAGTACTTAGTAATTTTAAAAATTTAAAGTATTCTTCGTAATCTAATGTTTTATTAAGTTTTAGATTGGCTTTAAATTTACTATAGTTATTGCTCTTATTTTTTTTAATAATGTTGTGTATGAAGCTCTATATCTACAAAAATTGGCACATTTCTACACATAAAAAAACAATTCAAAATTCCTTTTAAAATACTGGGATACTTCAGATTGTAATAAGCTTGTCCTGATATGGTAACTAATAATGCAATTAAATGTAATCTTTTTTTTTTAAATGAAACTGAAAATAAATTCCAATAGCATTTAACAAGAACAATTAAACAACCTTTTTGTTTACTAAAAGACAAAATATATTTTTTGTATTTTAAAAATTGATTGACATTTGGTATTTATTATTAGTAACTCCCTACTCATCAATTTTATTATTTATATAGAGAAAAATAGAAAAAAAAATACTGCTGGACTGTTTTGATGTCCTGTATTTCTAGTAGATATTTACTGAATGGAGCTTAGTCTGACACAGGGAAATAATCAGAGAGTACCCAACTTGATACTTGAAACAGTTTGCAAGATTACCAGGTGCCTATTTTATGTTTTTACAGTATAATCTAAATCTTAAATCTTCCCTTTCTTCCCAAAATTAAGCTTTTCATATTGAAAATGTTTGCATGTCAATGTCAGATTTGAACTTATTGGTATTATTTATTTATATTATTTATTTATATTATTTACATTGTTCTGATTGTTGTCCTCATCTTTATTGCCATGTTCACAATGTTTCAGCAGTTGTACACTCCAACCTTCTTCAGGTGATTGGAATTTGAAGGAGGCCGGAGCATACTATTTGCTGAAACTTTATGAGCATGGCAATAAAGATAAGGACAACAGTCCAAACAATGTAAATAATATAAATAAATACAATATCTCATCTCAGAAATATAGACAGATATTAGTATTATTTCTATAATTTCTAATACATTTTCCATTTAAGTATAGTTGAATTGATAATGCTAATTGTTATATTGCTTTGTCTTTAAAACACATTTACTGTTGGAATTATTTAGCATTTAAATTTTAAAAGAGAAAAATTAAATTATATGAAATATGGTTATAAACACTTAATTTGTTATGTTTATTTAAGAATGTTAAAATCATACTGGTTGCCTCATGTGTGATAGTTCAAGTTGGACTCATTCTGTTACATTTTTAGAAAAAAATTTTTCTTTGGATTTACTCCATTGAAAAAGCTTTTTTTAATTTCATTAATGTATTTTACATATTCATAAATATATAACAAGCTGAACACCAAACTGGAATAAATCCCATTTTAATCATAAGTTAAATATAAAATTCTCTTGAAAAATACCAATTTATTTTGCCACAGATTGAGTGTCATTTAGTCAACTTTATGACATATGGAAAATTTAATGAGATTCAATTCACACACACACACACACACACACACACACTACATTGTTCAGACTGTTGTCGTCACCTATATTGTCATATTCATGCTGTTTAAGCAGTTGTATGCTCTGGCCTTCTTCAGGTGATATATGTTGGAATTTTGAATGGCACCATTATAGATGAGGACAACAGTCCAAACAATGTAAACTGTTATAATACCTCATCTCAGAAATACACACACACACACACAATTTGCACAACCAACAAGAGCCCTTTTCAAAACATCAAATCTCTACGTTTGATAATTTGATCAGATTTTCAGAGATTGGCTAAACTGAGAAATTTTCATAATCTCCATGTGTGTGTGTATACACACACACACTCCTCTTATGTCATATTAAGAGTTTTTAGATCTTCATTGGAAAGGATAGTTAAAAATGGCTCATTAGATATTACTCAATCACATTATAAATAACTTAGATTAGTTCTGAGAGAGCAAATGGCAGAAAATATTTCAGTATATTTGAACATATAAAACCTTAGATTTAATTATTTTTTTAGCAATTACATATAGATTAGAAAATAAAAACAACCTAGCAAGGAAAGAAACTTGCCCGATATTACCAAAGAATAATCTAATTTAGATTCAAGCCCCCCCCCCTGTAAAATGTTTTTTTCTCATTGCATCTGAATGAAGAAAAGGAAGAAAAATAGAATATTTTGATCATTTTGTTGTTAAAATTGAATAGAATTGGCATTAAGGTAGAGAAGGTCTCATGGTACCAGCTCTTCATTTAAATTTCCTTATTAACAAATGTTACATTTGACGCAGAACAAAAATGCAATTCTGGGCAAGCCATTAACATCATCACATGACTGGATTAATTTTCACTGATAAATTAAATACAAAAATAGTCAGAAATTCTGTTTCTGGTGTTTAGCTGTTTAAAAAAGAAAACAGTTTAATGAAACAGCCATTGTTAAAAAAAAACTTTCATCCTTTATGAATGTAAATAACCTTGTATCAGTGTAGAAATTCTGTTATGGCTTTAATTTTTATCATGTGGTATACAAGTTGAAATAGAATTCCCTTTAACCATGCTTGATGTGAACAAACACACTTAATTCTCAGCTGCTTTACTCTACATTTTAACAATATATCCTATAATCATAATTCGTTTTATATCTATTTGACTTTTATACATCACCCTTTTCTTTTCACCTAATTTTGATTTGATCCGATATTTTCACCTAAGCTTGTTTGATCTAGCCACATTATAAAAAGATTGTGAATCTGAGAAATTTTTGTGTTATATTCAAATAAACATGTCAACTTTGTAATTTCAGTGTCAAAATACAAGTATTAAATTTTCTGTTACCATCTTTCAAGTTTATCTGCTGATGTGATGAGCAAAAACAAAAGCTGCACGTCTCCCAGTGTAGATATTGTCATCAGTTCTCATGTATTGATCTTTTCTTGATGTTATCATGGTTCACTGCTAGAGATCAGAGTTAAGCCTCAGAGAGAGAGAGATAAGCCACTGAAACCTTGAGACTTTCTGCATTGAGCTGAGCTGTTTGGCTGTAGGAATCTTGGTGGTATTAAGAGCAGTAATACCTGATGTCTTACTTGTGAGGTTTCCTGGCCCATATATCCGTTTGTGCTCTTGCCTCTGTTGTGTGCAAATGCCAGCGAGGCAGAAAACCTATTTCCTCCTTCCTGGTCATTGCTTCCTTTACTTGTTGTCATTGGCAAATCTACTGCCGTCTAAATTTTCCTGCAAATGTCATGGAGATCACATCTTCATTGTGTGTCTCAGTGTGGTTTCTTTAGACACTCTTCATCCAATCTTAATTCTTCATACTTCTGGAGATGAAGTGCTTTATCACATTTTTTTCTTTTGGTTTTTATCACGGCACATATTTTTCTGATTAGGTATTAAGTAAAGTTTGCAGGGACTGAAGGTCATATATGGCTGCCAGTAATAAAATATTTTATATATAATCCTCTACATACTATGTAAAAAGTATAGATGGAAGGAGTTAATTTCTTTTGATTTATCAGCAAATAATACTGACTTTCCCATCTCTATGTAAGCACCACATAAGAACAGCATTGATCAACAATTCATTTGTTCATAGTCCAACTGTTATTGCCTGCAGACTTTTGTGTATTGAACCGTTTGCAATGAAAAAGGACAACAAATATTAGAATGTTTGTCTTAATGAATCAGTGCATAGTTTGAATTGCATCGTTTGTGGCTTCATTTATTTGTTAATCAATACGAAATTGAAAATGCTGCTGATATTGTAGTTTTTGATAATACATTACTTCCTATAAAACACAGACTTTGAAGCTAATATACTAGTCTACCTGTATATCTCATCTAAAGTTTTCATTTCCGCTATTCTTTGACTTTGTAAACAGCAATAGATACTTTATTTCTTAATGTGAACAATTTCAGTTTCGTAAAAGCAGAGGGGATTAGATAACGGCCTTTTGAAATCTACCTTTCATAATCTGATTTTCAATTAGATTAATTGTAATGAAATAGTTGCAGTTCATTGTGATTTTGCTACTTATATAAAGCTCATCAATCTCTAATTTCTTGTGAACTTTGAGAACATGTTGAAAATAATTTCTAGGTTCCTTTGTTTTCAAAATGAATTAATATCATCATGCATTCCACTAACCAGTATACCTCAAATGACTCTTCTATCTATAGCAAATTTTATCATAAAATATCCACTATTGAGCATCTTTTGCACTAGTGTATAGTATTCTATAGTCATAGTGTGAATTGGCTAGAGGAAACGTCCTACCATCATTGCTTTTGCCACCATTTTTTTCCCTTCCTTTCTATCTCTTTCATTTTTTTTTCTTGTAACCATTTTGTGCATCATTCTTCTATTGTCAGCAATCATTGTGCATCAAACTCTAACATTACTACCTGCTGTTGGCATTGATGGATACTCACGCTTTTCTACAGTAGAAAACATTTGTCTCCATTCCTCTCTCTGCCATTTACCCCTCCCTTTCAAGTCCAGTTCAGCAGATGTTTTTCTTTGTTCAAAAGTTGATCAGACATGAAACCAGCTCGATAACTTTGTGGCACTTTCCAAACCAAAGACATAATCACCACTGAACATGTCAACACCTTTTATTCAAAACCCCAACCAACCCATGATAAAAAAATAAATCTAATGACAGCAGGCTGTTTTTCTTTGATACAAGTTCAAAGTGTCATGATCATGTTTGGAGCATAATTATTAGTAGGAGGCTCAAGAAGAGAGACTACTTGTCAATATGGTTTCTGATTGCAGAACTGCCAACTCTTTTGAACACTAGATACAAGTTTAAAATAAAAAATAGTATGCAAAAACATTTTTCTTTCTCTTTCTTTAGAGCCACTTTCATTATCTCATATCATTCACTTTTTTTTTCTTAAGCATCTTCTGTCCTCTACTCAAAAAGTGAACCACTATCTTGTGTTTATATTTCTCTGGAAACCCCAGATGATAGGCTTAGATACTGGACAAAACTTACTAAGAAGCTGAATTATAAATGTGTGAACACTTTCTTTCTTCTCTACTTTGGTCAATGTTCAAGATTTTCACTCGGATATGTGTATAGATATTTTAGCTGTAAAAATAACTAGAGTATGATTCTTCACTTTTGGCTGGCCTCATAGCAATTCCATTTAGTGGATGACTGAATTCAACATGCTTTGCTGAACATCAAATGGTGTTAATCTTTCTTAGCGAATCACTCTCCTATCAAGCATATCATTCTTCCTTGAGCAAGGTTTCATGAGTTTGCCTGTACACCATTGTCTTTTTAGCAATTCTGTTATTTTTACTCCATACTTTTTGCCTTTGGCATCATGTCTAGTTTATTGTTTTTTAGTCTTTGCTTGTGGCAGTTCTGATGTTTATGCACAGTTAAATCTTGGCAATATCTTCTGCTTCTTAGTTTCATGAGATTGTAAAATTTATCTGTGTGCAACATGACTATGCATCTCAATATTAAATGTTGCATTTTATTTTTCTGGCATCTCATTAAAAACAAACTCTAAAAATGACTATTTTTTAATCTTTTAGTTTTAGCACTAGCTAACAAAGTCATTAATATATTTTATATACAGTTTTAGTTAACCTGTACATTATCACTATAAAAATAATATCCTTTCAAGATGTATGTAGTAATATGTAAATTAGTTACTGTATAAAAGGCAGTATTGCCATACCTGCAGGAGAGTTATCTTCTCTTGTCAAGACTACATCTGTCAGAGAATACCTATCATAATAATATGGTATCGCCAATCAGTTACTTAACCATGATGGAGATCCTGAATATGTGGAAACCTGGCTTAGGTGTTTCACAGTGTTGGCAAGAGTAAAAAAGTTAAAGGATACCAAATCTAGTAGAGGAGTAAATGAAGTTTTGGATTTATTTTTGGCCTCAGTGAGGTGTGAGGCCTTAAAAAAAATATTCATCATGGTCTATACCAAAGTATTGGAAGATTTAGTACATGAAGAAATTGCTACCATCATAAAAGTCATAGTGGAAAGAACAAAATTTCTCAAAAGTAGACAGAGACTGGATTAAACTATTATACAATAGGTACAACGATTGAAAGAAACGTTGAGATATTGTGAGTTTGAAAGAATGAGCTTGGAACAGGTGTCTATTGAAGATGAGCTAATTGTGTTAAGACTGATTGAAGGGATGTTTGGCATACAAGTGTAAAATTCTAGAGCGGCTTCAAGATCATAATATAAATCTTGAAGCACATGTGGAGTTCTTACAACAATTGGAATTGATTCAAAAATTTAATGTCTCTGAAGGCAGCATGGAGACTTACAGTGCTACTAAAAGCTTACTTACGTGCAGATATTGCAATAAGGAACAGAAAAAGAGCAAAAATAAGTGTCTAGCCTTTGGCAAATGGTGTTTTAAGTGTAAAAAAGAGGAATCATTTCCAGATGGTAGGCACATATGCAAAGTGAGTGGAAAAAGTGGAAAATATAAGTCCTCCAATTGAAAGTACAGAAATATTTTAGATAAAATTAGGAAAATGAAGTTGAACAGAGTAACTTTATTCATGCAGGTGGATACTGGAAGTGATATTACATTGATACTGAAGAATTTTGGGGAAAGAATGGGTAGATCAAAGTTAAAGAAAAATAATCTCCAGTTGAAAGAGTTTGATGGGTCAGTCATCAAAATTTTCCTATGCTTTGAAGGCATGTTTGAGACAAAAAAATAGATTCAAGATAATACCCATCATATTGGTGGAAAACATTTAGTAATTCTTTTAGGAATTGACATGTTAATAGTGGATACATCAAAGCTGGTAAATTCCACAAAGTCTGTAGAATCAGATATTGGATTATTAAGGGGTTACAAAGTGAGTATTTGGCTTAAAGAAAGCAGTCAACCCATGTATTTTCAAGCCAGAAAAGTTCCTTTTCACATGCTACCCTTAGTGGTTGCAAAACTGAACAAAATAGTGGAACAAGCCTTCAGGGAGGTAGCATTTGGGCTTCACTCATTGTGGTGATATGCAAGCCCAATGGAGATTTAAGAATTTGTGGCAATTATGAGATGGGCATGAATAAATTCCAATGGCATTTAACAAGAACAATTAAGCAACCTTTTTGATTACCAAAAGACAAAATATATTTTATGTATTTTTAAAAAAATGATTGAGATTTGGTATTTAACATTAGTAACTCCCTACTCATCAATTTTATTATTTATATAGAGAAAAATGGAAAAAAAATTCTGCTGGACTGTTTTGATATCATGTATTTCTAGTAGATATTTACTGACTAAAAATGTGAGTTTAATTATGAAAAAATTTTGTACCTTGGATATCAAATAACCAAAGATAGTATATCACCAGATGATAAACTCATTAGTAAGATATCAGAGGTAGCTGCACCTGGAAATAAAAAAAAAGTTAGTCCTTTTTAGGATTAATCAATTTCTATAACAGATATCTACCACAATATAGTGACCTTGTGGAGCCATTTAATGAAATAAGGAATACTAAGTTTCAATGGATAAAAAGACAGATCACTTTTGAGAAATTAAAAAAGTCACTCATAAACAAACCAGTTCTTAAAATCTTCAATCCAGTGAAAGAATTGACATTAACTGTGGATGCCAGTGACTGTGCTATAGGTGCAATATTGTTGCAGGAGGATCACCCTGTAATATACTTATCTAGAAAACTAACATTGGTGGAGGTGAATTATTCAAATATTAGAAGGAAGCATTGGCGATTATGTGGAGCACGGAAAGAGCTAGAAATTTTTTTTGCTGGGAAGGAAATTTTTATTAAAATCTGATCATAAGCCTTTGGAATTTATATTCAACCTCAGAAGAGAGTTGCCAAAGGTAACCTCTCCCAGAATATTAAGATGGGGGGTGATTAAGCTTATGGTGTTCAACTTTGACATTGTATATATTAAAGGAAATGCTATTCTGCATGTGGATGCATTATATCGGTTAAATTTTGAGAGTAAAACTGTTGAAGCAAGTGAAAATTGTGAGGATAGGATTTTGCACTGGATATAAATGGACATATTAATCTTGGTTGGGAACTAGGCAGGATCCAGTGTTGAATAGAATTATGGATAGAATAAAGAGAAATACATGGAGTAATTGCTCTATGGCTAAGAGGCCTTATAAAGTCTCAAGACACAAATTAACAATAGGAAAAGGAATTATATATAATGGAGATATAGTACCTCCACAGTCTCTGAGAAAAGAAGTAATTAAAGCCATGCACACTGATATACATGGAGGTATATTGGTTACACAAATAAGGTTAAAGTTGTGGAAGGAAGCAGAACAGATGACTCAAGAAAGGATGAATGAATCTAGTATTGAGAGTGATTAGGAAGACCACCAGAGATATGAAAGTGAAGAATGGGAAAGGGAGGAGAGAATGAGTGTATCCAGTAGTAATAACAAACAATCTGTGGATGAGAGTGACTGGAGGTATCATGATGATTTAAATAAGGAGAATCAGTTAAGTCCTAGACCTCCTATAAAAAAAAAAAAAAAAATAGACTCCCTCTAAGAGATTGATTATATCTTCCAGGGTTGTTCATAGAAGTCAAAGATCAACTAAAGGTATAAAGCCTCTAAGGTTCAGGAAAGTGTAGTGCTATGTAAATTAGGTACTGTATAAAAGACAGTATTGCCATCCCTGTCAGAAAGTATCATAACAATGTACTTTGCATTTTATTTTATTTACAACACTGGTGCATCCTGCCATCATCAGTACATCAATATCTGGTCTTCAAAAGATCTGTGATAATGTTCTTTTTAATTAATAACATGCAATTTTTGCTTAAAATTAGCTTTCTCACTAGAGTAAATCTCCAAAAGTTGAGTCTGAAAAGTTTGCTCATGTGTTTCTAGTTGAAATCTATATCCCACAAATTCCAGAAAGCAAAGTTTTTCAACATTTTATTCTTAAATTTTCTTTGCTTAAAAATTGACATTATGAACACATCATAGGAAACTTGAAGCAGAGAAATTTTGCAGAGTTCCTTTCAAAGTTTTTTTTTTTAAAGTCTTAGCTGCAAAGTCAATTTTCAGTGTTAATGCCCTGCTGGTTTCCGTTGTGTTGCCTGGATACATGTGCTGTCTTATGAAAGTAAACAAGCAAATTGTAATTTCTGTCTTTTTTTCTTTCTAATGAACCATATTTGGAGTTTGAAAATAATGATTGTTGACGTCATCATTCAATTGAATTAGACACTCAGTTATGTCTCTTTAACTAATCTACTGCTCAGTTCCTATTTCTATTTATCTTTCATACATAAGTCTGTGTATGTCTGTAAGTATATATATATATATATATATATATATATATATATATATATATTCAAAATAGCTGTTAACTTAAAGGAATTTGCATTTGATCTCAGTAGGCAGACTTTGCTAATGGAATGAATTATAGAAAAAATATGATTAAAAAGAATAGAAGTGGGGGAAGCTTCATCTTTTAGATTTTGAATATACCTTTGATTAGGGAAGCTGAAATTGTTGTGGTGACAGTTAATTGCTTTTCACATAGAAAGTGGATGAGTGTGTAGGAAAGGAAACTAAAAAATATTATCTTATTGGATTTCTGATTAGGATATTAAAGTTCATCCTTTTCATGTTTTCATTTCGACTTTTTAAAGTTTGTGGAACTTTTTTTCTCTCTTTCAAATTTAAAAAAATAACATGAAATAAAGAGTGATAGCTTACTTGAAGATCTTGTTCAAAATTTGGGCTTTGTTGGAGTTTTCTATCTTAGCATATTTTAAGTGAATTTGCTTGTCAAGATTTCTTTTTTGCTGTTTTTGGCAAGATTATGCTTGTCTTTGTGTACTTGGTTGTAATATTCATTAATATTGCTGTTGATTTTGGCTTTTTAAAAATGAATAATTATTAGAAGGAATCATAATTTAAAAATTTAGTTTCATCCAGTTGATTTTATATTCACTAGCTATGATTATTAAACATGAATATATACATTTCAAAATCATCTTCACAATTTTTTTTTATTTTTTTAGGAAATTTATAGACAAAAATAAACATTAGTGATAATATTTTCTCTAAATAAAAAATGTGGCAAATAATTCATAATGGTAGCAGTAAATAAAAAGAAAAAAATTTATACATTTTGTTGAACAGAGATAGGATATTTGATAAACCCATAGATCTGTGATAATTTGGGAATTATAATTTTTAAATTTCTAAGAGATATTTTTTGGTATAATATGGACATTTAAGATTTAGCTATTAAAACACAAGGACATTATTAACTTGGTTTGAAATTATTTCTTAAGTGGGTGTTTGTGTGGTTATAGGCTACACTAACTCAACACATGGACTTCTTTTTCATTTCTGAAGTAAATGCTGAAGCACACAGAACAATTTGAGGTGAATGAATGAAAATTATATACAAGAAGAAAAAATCAACTTTTCTGAAGTATTATAAATTGCAGAACTGCATTTGTCATCTATCCTTCAACACATAATTGTTTGATATTAAATTATAGTTGGTTACCTCTTCTTCTCAGATTGAAACTTATACTTTTCCATCACTTATCAGTAAAATAAGTAAACCTTAAATCTAAAATGAAAATATGTTATGATGTTTTATTAAACAGTCTTTATTGAAAAGTATCAATGAAGTCCTTTCAACTCTACTTTTGTTGTTAAATTGTCTTGATAACCTAGGCTCTCTTTTCTTTATCATTCTCTCATTTGAAACATTTTTTTTATTTTCTTTGTCTCTCGACCATTCAGCTCATCAGTTTTTCTTTCAAAATTAAATCTTAACTTAGTCTTTGAAGCATTTTATGTGTTTTATGCAAAGTAAATTATATCAAAATAATGTTTAAAAACATCTGAAGCCATTATCATTTTCTGATGCAATAAGTTTTTTGTTTGCACTGTGTTATCTTCGGAGAGCAGGTTTGTACCCTTTCTGTAGTACCATCTGTGTTAATCCTTTTTATCTGTTTCACTCCAGCTATGCAATCACCCCGTCATAGCAATAGTGGTGTACTGCCCGACCTGTTGCCGCCACATACACCCCCACAGTCAAGATCACCACCAATGCCACAAAGACCTCAAGACAAAAGTACTTCTGAAGAGGTAAAATCATTTACACTTTTTGAAACTTTAAAAAAAATCATTGATTAAAGAAGTAAATGTTAGTTAATTTTATATAGCACCTTTTATAAATATATAAAAAATTTTAACATTTTATGATAATATTTTAATGGAAATAAATATTAGTTATTGCATACTGTTCACTAAGTAAAATTTTGAAATTGTCAGCACATAATACATTTTTTAAACTAAAGTAAATTTCAATACACTTTAAAATTTCATATATGTAGATTACCTTCTGAATTTGTGTATTTTGTTGTTGAAAAGCCTATTACACAATTATCTGGAAATTAGAATTTTAGATGTTAGTCTAAACAAACTGAAATTGTACTACTTTCACACAGTATTTTAATCGAGAAGAGGCAGATAAAATGTTTAAAATTTTCAAGGATCAGGTTATAGAACCTACCATTGTTCATTTTATCCCTTCATATATATATATATATATATATATATATATATATATATTTTTAGATTTTTATGATGGCAAAACTGTGGCCTCAAGAGACACTTACATTTTTAAATTTTTGCCATCATTTTTTTTATTTTTAATTAATACTGCTTATTCAGTAAAGTAATATAAAGAAAAGCAAGGTAAATACACTTATTTAATGTGATTAACAATATATATCAAATGTGATTCAAAATTTGAATATAAGGATATGTTTTTCTTGGTTGAATTATTTTATCTGGATTTTTTTTTATCAAGCAAATTCATTGTTTCATTAGACATTTAAGTCAACAGTTCTGCTTCTTATGTTTAAGTGGTTGAAATAAAAGATTATACTATTTTGCTATTCTCTTTCTTACTACTCTTTATTCCTTCTAATTAGTGCACGAATGACTTGTCTTTGTCTATCCATTCACATAAAGGTTTCCTGCATTGGCATGCAATGACTTAAAGTTTTAGTTAAAGAGACACCCATCTGTCGCACACTAATGTGATTATGATAATGCACTCAAAGACTAGTCAAAGTTGCATGAGAATTACAACGTTTTCCATGCACTTTGAGTAATTTTCCTGCACTTAAACCATTGATAGCAGCTTTCAAATTTATTTGCCAACCTCTACCCTACCCCCATCTTCTGAAGAGAACACAAATGTTTCAGTGCCTTAACGTCCATACGATTGTTACCAAATTGGTTTTGTTCCAATACAAGCAAGTATTGATAACTTTCCTTTCAGATACACAAAACCACATGTGAATGTTGAGTGCTTGTCTTTGTATTGCAACTTGTGCATTAATGGACACTGACAGATGACAGCTTCCTGTAGCTCTGCCCTCTAGTTCACAGACCACAGTGCCATGCCTTGTATGTGTTGCCAGTGCCATGCCCTTTCTCTCTACACACTCCAAGCAGGCAGTCAGGCAAACAGGCAGCTGGCCAATATTCCACACACCTACATACCTAACTGCCAACAACTGTGGCCATCCTCTAAGGTTCAACCTCTCATTGATGTTTATTCTTCTTTGGGATCTGTCTAATGTTTCCTAAAAGTGAAGCAGTCACTTTTAACTTGGTTTACTAAATCTAATAATACTGTCACAAAATGGCCAAATCAAATCAGTATATTGTTTGAGGGTTCATTGGTGTCTGCCTGTAAATAATGCTGCATTCTGCTTGTCAAGGGAGAAATATCATTGGATTAAAAGAAAAATCAAATTTCTTGATTTGATTGAAAAGATCAAATTTGCTTTGGCTTTTTCTTTCACCTTTAAAGACTAAAGACCAAAAGCAAAAGACACTCAATGTGATTACTGTTACTGGCATGACTGAATGCACTAGCAGCAGTATACAATGTGTAATTTGCAACTGTAATTCAATTTTCTACTGGGAAAATCAATTTGAATTGTTAATCTCTTGAAAGTGATTTTAATCATTTTTGATTGCACTGATTATAAATGCAGCAGTATGTACAAATTTGATTTTAAAGATTACCAAATCTGTCAGTCAGACTAAATTTCTACTGATTTTCTCCTATCCCAAATCCTTGTAGTGATCCATATAAATTTGATTTCTGTAAAACTAAGCAGGCTGCTTTCTGTCACTTTCATTTGGCACGTTAAGTGTTATATGCCATGTAAGCCCTGATTTGCATATTTAAAATTTGCTATTGGCCTTTTATATCAGATTAAAGTTAAGGCTCATTTGCAGTCTCCATAATGTGCAACAGATTAACTTAATGTGGAATAGGACAAAATTGATTCTGCTAAAAATTAATTTATCCATAATAAGATAATCCCTACTTCATACTGAATGATTTTAATAGCTCTTCTGCATATTTTTTTTTTTTGTTTTTCTTTTTATTAAATTTGTGGGATTATATTCTATGATAGTAACATGTCCACATTATTGGAAATAACCTTTTTTAATAATATTTAAATTTTTTAAAAATGCAAAAGAGAGTATTTCACATAGTTAAATTATTAAGTATAGAAATCACTAAAATTTGATTAAAGATAGCATTTCTAAATGTAAAGATATTGCTTTGTGTACAGAATAAAATTTTTGTATAAGGTAAAACCATTGTTTTTTAGGAAGACTTAGGTAAAGTTTTAGCCATTGACTCAGTTGCCACTCTGTCAGTCAATACATTAAAATCTCATCTTCCTCAAACATCATAAAATACTAATTTTCTTTAGGAAGAGCATATCTTGTCAGAATAATGTCTATGGCAAAAATAGCTGATAAATCTGATTTTGATATGGTTATTTTCTATTTGCTGAAACTGAAGTCAATTGCCCAGTTTGATAGATACAGACTGGTTCATTCAACTATTTAACTTTCCAGACATGTTTTAGATTACTGTAATATATTTGAAGAATGAAATAAGTTTGAAATAGGTTTCCTTTAGAACCCCCACCCCTTGTCTCTTCCTCATGTCAGGGTTTTCATTTTCAGAATGAAATCTCTTATATGTTCTTATGTAGTATTTTCATTCATTCTTTTTCTTTTTGTCCTCTTTCCCTCTGACCCTTTTATTTTAGTATCGTCAGGCAGTGGGCAAACAGGCACCAATGCATCAGAAATCTTTCACTGCATTTGGGTTTGGGGCAGGCTCCACCATTGGTTCCATGACACCATCACGCAGAGGTTCTCAGATCAATGTCAATGTGACTCCTTCACAGACTATGGAAGGTGTTAGTGAAACACCTGAGATCCGCAAATATAAGAAACGCTTTAGCTCAGACATTCTTTGCGCTGCCTTGTGGGGTGAGTACTTACATTTTTATCACTTTTATTGTTGTAGGTTGTATTCTTTTTCAGTCTTTTCAATGAGCCTGCATTGTTGCCATTTTAAGTTTTTAAGTTTCATTTAAGTTTCTACCTGTGGCTTTAAAGATATTCTTGCTATTCCCAAAGCTGCAAAAAGGCATTGTCATTTTTAATACTTTTGGCATATTTTGTGTTATTTTTCATTAACCCAATGATTTTTTTTCTGCTTGATTAATATTATTGTTACTGTTAACCTCTACTTAGAGCATTGTGATTCCATTACACCAATAAGATTTCAAGATTAATGACATTTAGGTATTACCTCATCTATTATTTTCTTTTACTCATATTTTCTGTTTTTTGTTACAATCTACAGTTATCAATTTATGTCTACTTTGGATTTAAAGATTTTTACATTATAAATTGTCTCATTTTCACAAACTTAATATGTTATTTGGTTGTAGAAGGTCATAAAACTCTCTTATATTTCTCTACTTGAACTATTCCAATTACCAAATATATGATACTTAGGTAGCATTAATGCAAAAGAGTATATCAAATTCCAGCTATAGCACATTTGTATCAATTACTATGGAGTAAACTGCAAATTCATTGATTCTAGTGTTGTAAGAGTGTAGTCTCAACATGTCTGGTTATTAAATTTTAGGTTATTTATTTTGAAATCTTACTAATAATTTTACAGCCCATTTATCTTCAGGCTATAATCTTAAGTCACAAATACAATTCACTTGATATGGTCAGATAAATTGAACTTGTCAATGATTACTTGATCTTTGGTCTATGTGAGATGGACAGCAAAAAATAAGCATTCTCAAATTTAATTGCAAATATACTAAGTTTGACCTTTCAGGTGTAATTCTTTTACTTTCCACTTAAGCTATTAATATATATATATATATATATATATATATATATATATATATATATATATATAGGAAATTAAAGAGATTTTTTATATTGATTCTTGAAACAGCATAAGTTTTACTTATTGATAGTAGTAGACAATTTTGTAAGTATAACTTTCTAACTTGTAGTCTCATAAAATGCCAACTTCAAAATCAAGGTAATGATCTTAAGGATACCATCTATTCAACATTTATAAATAACAAGCCAATACTATAATATAGTAAATTTTAATGACCTCTTTTTAAGTGAGATGAACATGATTAAGGTGTAAATATCATTAAAAGTATTTATCAAATATTTTATTTTAGTCTGTTGTCCTTGTCTTCAGTGGGGATGTCCTTTTATGAAATATCAGTTGCATGGGTGTCTTGCAACATTTTATCTTTGATTGTTTTTTTTCCTCATGTTAATTTTTTTTTTTTTTTTTTTTTTTAAAGTGATACATTATATTTTAGTACTCAAGCCAGATCAACTGTGAAATATTGTCCCTGCATAAAAGGTGGTTGCCACATTTCAATCAATGAACTGCACCCAAAACATACTCAAATGAATCAATATCTTGTCTCCTACACATTCTATTTACATACTGCAGTGCAGTCTCATCCCTATCTTACTACTATTACTCATAACACCAATAGTAATCACCACCTCCCCAACCTTTTAACTGGCATTCCTCTTTCTTTTTTCTTTTTTTTTTTTTTTTACAGTAGATTTCCTTCTCCATATTCTGTCAGTGTTATGGTGATAAATTGCCCCCTCCTTTAAATAATATTTTGATCTTTGGTCTTACTGTAGAGTGTCAATGTGAAATGGTTTCCACAGAGTTATAGTCACCATCAAGGTAACCACCAACTGATACTTACAATTTTATATCTGCTATTAGGTTGAGGGAGAAATCCTTAGCAAAATATTTTATTTATATAAATTCATAGCCTCATTATTCAATCATCATTCTTTGTTGTTTTCCATGATCTTATGTCACTATTTAGGTAAATTCCATCCTAAAAAAAAAAAGAAAAACTTAATCTGATTTTGATTCAATGAATTATTTGAAGAATTTTTAAACTGCTGTGTTAGCATGGAGTGAAAAACTTCTTCCCATTTCAGCTCCATGACTATTTGCTGCTTCAACCTAAAGACAGCTTTTTTTCATGCCAAAAAAGTAACCAGTCAAATTCTTTTTCTAAAATAATATATTTTCTGTTCCAGTGCATCAAAGAAAGCCACTTGTTCACTGTAGCCATGCACAATAACAATTTGTATTGGTTCCCACAATTTGTAATAAAGAATTCCTTTTGAATCCCATAAAACACAGAGAATTCCATACTACCCTACCCTTTCCAGTAACTTCCATTTAGCTTAAGATGTTGAAGTCTGTCCTGGCTCTAGCTATGTTTTTCTTCATTTTGGATACTAATAATAAATTCATTTTTCATAAAAAGTGTCCAAATATGGCAGTTTTTCTGTATTGAGTAAAAATAGATGGGCAAGTGTTTAAACAATGATCAATGTTCCTTTCCATAAATTCATGGGGAACTTATTTTTCTAGCTTCTGCATTATTCCTGAGGTTTGTAGATGGCATATTATAGTTAACTGATTGTACAAATAAGAAAGAGTTATGGATACTTTGAAGATACTACCAAAACCTCTCAAATATATAGAAGATGGCACAAGGAAATTTTGCATGCCTATTACATGGTTTGCCATATGCACTAAACCTTTAATGTACTTAAAGTACTGAACTTTCTCCATATTTACCCAAATTTACACTTTTTATTTAGTCTGTTTTTCTTTTTGTTTTAACCATTGAAGTAATATTTTTATTGTAACATGAATTTGTCATTTTTAACTAATTTTGACTTAAGAGAATCACTTTTTTTTTCTAAACTAGTAGTAAAAACAAAAAATTTATTATTTTAACTTAAGATTTTTTTTCTTTTTTAAATGTCTCCAGTGAATTAATGCTTCTGGAAGAGAATAATAATAATAAATAATAAAGTGAAATCATTTTTACTATTGATACTTTATATAGTTTTTGAATTGTTATAAGAATTTTTAGTAGTGATGCAGAAATGATGTTGGTCATGATTGCCTTCTGATTAGTTTTTTCTCTTCAGAGTTAGTGCTGTTTATTATATGCAATAACAGGATTTGGCAAATGTTAGCAATGCACAGGGATGTGAGAATAACAGTTATTGTGAATTTCCAATACATCTTTATAATCACTTGTTATAACAAGCATCTCTAGATCTGATTGGTTTTCATCAATTCTTTTTTTAATAGCCTATCCTTTCTTTGATTGATCTTGGTGTCTACTATTAAGTTATCCACATTAATCTTTGTTCAGAAAGAATCCCTTTTATTTGAACTCAGTATAAACACTTGGATAATTTTATTAGTCTTCTTTACTCAAAAGAAATTCTGTTTGATTTGATGAATGTTACACACCAATTTCTATTTAGTCTGTTAGCTTTTAATGTCAGCCCTTCTGATCAATATATACAGTTTCTTTTTGCATCCACATCAATACTAATGTCTGAATGTTATGCAAGTTTTCAATTTGTTTTGTCAGCTTTCACATTTAGTTCTAAGAAACTTCTAATATTAAGATAAGCATTATATTTCAGTATAATCAAGAAGATAACTCTTAGATATAAAGAATAAAATATATATTTGTTTATGGGCTGATATTTCATCAGAAAATATCCTTTTATTTGCATTTATGTTTGCGTTTTCATATTCATTTTTACAATTACAAAAACAGGACTCAGTAGATATCTTAATTTTAGTTAAAGTTGTAAAACCTTTATTACAAATCAACTGAATGAGAAAGTAATTAGTTTAATAAATAGGGATATTTTCAAATTAAATATTTGCGTAATTGAATGTTATGAAAGCCATATTTAATTTGCAATTCATATCAAGTAAATCTGATTGTATGTTTTAAAATTGAATTCATTTTTTATTAAGACAATCTGTGTCTTTATTCTTTGAAGAATAGATATTGCTTACCAAATGGCAGTGAATTTAAAATTTTATTTTGGGTGACTGTCTCAAACTTACAATTACCATTTTCTTTGTTGCAGGTGTTAATTTATTGATAGGAACAGAAAATGGTTTGACTTTGTTGGATAGAAGTGGTCAAGGTAAAGGTAGGTAATACAATTTTGTGTGTTTTTTTTTTTGTTTGTTTTTTTTTTTACTTTCTCACTCTTTATTAATCATATCAATAATTCTGTTCTGCATAATGAATTTTATCAGTATTGGTGATATTGATTATCAGATAAACATAGAGCTCATCCTACTTCCAATTTTTTACAAACATCAATTCATATTGTTTTTTTATGCTATTGCAAAATACTCTTTGTTTCATGGAAATATTTTTATTAAACCTTCACATCTTTCTAATTTGAATGTTTATTGCTTTTGAAGTAAGCTATTTTTACCTAATTTAAAACTGGTTGCAAGAAATGCAAACAGCTCAATACACTAATGCTCATGAGATTATTAATTTTTTAAATTAATGCAAATTCAGGTTTTCAAAAGGAGTATATCTTATGGTTAGTATAGTGTAAAGTGTCAGCTAGGGGATTAATTAGAAATAGAAATGTCTGAACCATTTCTTACCTATGGCTAATTAATTGCCATAAAGTAAAAATAGGAAATAAGTTCTTTTGTTGAAGATTTTTCTCTGTTAATTAATTCTATTTTTAACTTTTCTATAAGCCAATCAAGGTTGGGTGAGGAAGAAGAAAAAAATTTTTTTTTTTTTCTTCAAAATATATTGCTCCAATGCATTAAATATTCTTTAAATAAATAATTGCTTCAAGTTTTGAATATTCAACTGATATGCATTTCTAACTAAATCTAAGGTACTCTGTAAAGATAATATTTCCCTAAGATTAGTCCTGGGTTGAACAAAAGGATAGTCTTGTTAACTCTAAAGTATTTGTTTACTAATAAACCCCAAAAAACCTCGACACTTCATGACTCATAAGCAAAAACAATAAAAATAAATATCCATAATATTAACGTATTAACTACAGATGGCAGGAATTTCTATCATTACATTTTTGTAGCTTGTCTGTGAATGACAGAAATTTCTACTACAGTTAATGGGTTATGGTTGTACACATATTTTCATAATGTTTTTTTTATAATTACTCTCCAACTTATTTTTCATTATTTTTTTTTTAACAGCATTAAATTTATTTTGTTATATTATTGCTTATATTTATGCATCTTGTCAAGATATGATTTGCTGTCCAACAGAAGCCTTTTAAGTCTTTCTGTAATTTTTACTGCATTGTTCAAAACAATCTTCAACATCTAAGCTGACAATTGACTACAACCATCATTTTTGTGTGTGTGTGTGTTTTTCTTTTCTTAATAAATGTTCACCATGCTGTTGATTATCACTGCCATAAACTTCTACTTGTTCTTTTATTCCACACTGTTTTGTGACATCAAAAGCAAAAGCTGAAGGCTATGGAAGTAGGAGATTCACATGCGCAACTTTTCTTTTGCGTACTATTTGTCATAGTATGTTTCCAAACTAAAATTTTAGGCTTACCCTCTGAATTTTGGTTTAAAGAGACTCTAAATAAAAGGAGTAGGAATGAGGTTGTAATATCATGAAATGTTTCCTTACAATATATATTATACAGGGTGTCCTTAGTCTGGACACAGACAAAAATGCATATTTTCAAAAAATGAAATTTTCAACAACATTTTATTGAATTGGAATATTAACAAATAACATCTTCAATATAATTTCCATCATTTGTGATGCAAAGGTTGATGCGCTTTGCAAGATTCACATGAACTTGATGCAATAACTCCACATTGCTGTCAATTTTAGCACATTCACTTTTTGTGTTCAATCAAGTGTTTTGCATCTGTGATTTTCATTGAGTACACCTTCTCCTTTAGCATACCTCAGAAAAAGAATTTTTTCTTTCTTTCAACAAAACCATATTTAATCTATGGAGGTAAAATATATATGTAATTAATGAGATTTCCTATGTATCTATCCTATAATTGCTATGGCTTATATCATCTGCCCAATTCTTTGCTTTGATTTTATAAAAATTTTCCCTGTTGCTTTCAAATATTAATATATATCTCCTTTTTACCTAAAGTTGTACCATAAATGTCTCTCCAAAATTTGATATGTATGATATTTGTGCAAAATGATTATGAGATAAATAAGACTGCATTTATCTTATATGTAACTCTTAATTGTATACAGACAACAAACACAAATCCATTAATAAAAAAGAAAATAGATCTACATTAGAATATCTGTGACATCTCACCAGAATAGAAGCTATAAGTAAATCCAAACTTCAGAATCTGTCACTATTGTTAACATGATTGAGATTGTCTAAGTTTTACTCAAAGCCATTAAATCTTGGAGAGGATAAAAAAAAAAATTAATTTTTGAAGTTTCTGCAAAAGATTTTCTCCTTTAGGCATGTCTGATTAAATAAATTACAAATATTGTCTGCTTATTTTTAGGATAATCCTTTCATATTCACAAATATTTTTTTGTGTTATAATCAGATGATGCAAGAAATTCACTTTAACAGTGAAAATCATATATATATATATATATATATATATATATATATATAAGAATGTGATAAAAAGTTCTCAGCTAAACCCATTTCCCCAAATCTGACCAAATACTTTTTATCCTCACTTTTTCCCAGAGTCAAGAACTCCTCAGCACCCCACTAGTGTATAAGTTGTAACTTACCTGTTTTTGTGTGTGTGTATATATATATATATATATATATATATATATATATACACACACACACATATTGTTTGAATGGGGAAGGGAGAATTAATATTCTATCCAATAGCAAGCAATAAAAGGGTAATTTTGTTTACCACAAAATCATTTCCAATTAATTTGTATAATTTTCTTGCGAAAGGAAATAATGCTTAGAACTACATAGAGAGTTATGTGTCAGAACAGGATTTAATATCTAATTTTAAGTTTTGACTCTTCATTTTTTTTTTTTCTTAACTCATTCTTGACTAATATCAATTGTTCGATCATTTTAATTATAATTAAATTTATATTTTTCAGTTTATGCATTGATATCTCGGCGTAGATTTCAACAAATGGAGGTTTTGGAAGGCCAAAATATCCTGGTCACTATCTCTGGCAAAAAAAATAAAATCCGTGTATATTATCTCTCATGGCTGAAAAGTAAAATTTTCAAAACAGAAACTGTGACTGTAAGTATGTGTTTTATTTGCTAAGACTATTCTTTAAGAACACTCCTTCCTTCTGTGTTCATACAAGTACAATCATTGTTCACATTTTACATTTGTACAAACTATTTAATTAAATTATAGCAAATATCAATTAACTTGATGTGAATGTCATTTCATTTATTGAATGCACAATTTCAAAATAATTTGGAAAACTTTTCAAAAAACTTCTCTCTCCGCACCTTTTATTTTCTTCTTCCTCAATTTTCAGTCTATTTTTGAATATCTTTTATTTTGAAAATCATTTTCTGTTCTCCAAAAGGGAAAAAAAAAATATTGATTATTTGTAGGGGAGAAAAATCAGAATAAGTAAGTATTAAAAGTAAAATTTTTAAGTGAATATTTCAAGTTATGTTGATTTTAAATTAATTACTTGGTGCAAATTAAGAAAATATTGAACTCCACTATTATGAATGATTGTGGTATTAACCATTTTATTTCACAATACAAAATAGTGTATTACATTTGCTAATATAAAAAAAAAACCCTACACTAACTTAAGGCCAATTTATAGACAAATACATTAAAAATAAGATGCAAGAGTTATGGAACTCTGTCCAAACAATAAGCTAAACTGAATCCAACTCACCATTGGAGAACATAAACTACTGAATCATGGCTATACAAGAAAAGAGAAAGTGGTTATAACCAGGCGCTACATAGGCCATACACACATAACTCACTCTTTTATGAAAAATATGAATCCACCTCTTCTTTCTCAAGCCGTGGGTTAATTAATATGACTTGTATCAGTAAAGCATTATCATCTCCAAATGATTGTGATCTGATATATTTCTGGCTTTAAATAACCTGCAAAAAGATTGATAAGCTGTAAAAAAAATTCATGTTCTTCTATGTGCTGGTGATCATAACTCTCCACAATTTCCTGTCCTTTGTAGCTCTTAGTAAATTTTGTCATCTCTCCTAAACCTTGCTCTGTCATCCATTTATTCAAGCTCAGTAGGTAGGTTATGTATTGTTTTCCTCTGTTCCTCTTGCCCTAATATGAATATCAAATTTTCTAAGCCTCCTTTTCTCATTATGAGCACTAGAAAGTTTAACTCTCTTTTTTGGTATTAAGTGTCTTTTTCATTTCCATTGTCTCTAAAACTTTGTTTCAATCCATGGCATTCTCAGCATCCTTCTGTAGAACCACATTTCTGTTGCTTCAAGTCTCTTCTTCATTTGTGAAGAGATTGTTCAGCATTCAGGAGGACTGATATCATGTAACAGTTCAGTATTTTTTTTTTTTTTTACAAAATTTGTCTGTTTCTTAATAATTTGCTTAGCTTTTGGGAGGCAACTTTTGCTATCCCATTGTGCCTTTGGATTTCAGTGTTACACTTTCAATTCTGTTAAAACACTTCCAAGATACTTAAATATTTAAATTGTACTTGTTTGATTTTGGTATTACCAATTTGTAATTTGCATGCTGGGCTGTTCCTTTTGCTGACAATCATGCATTCAGTCATCTTGCAATTGATGTTTATTCTTTTCTTAATTTCTTTTACTAATTTCTGTAGGAGTTCTTGTGGTTTCCTTTCTGTGTCTGCCATCAACAGTGTCATCTGCATATCTTAGTTGTTAAGATTGTGTTAGGTGACAGATGATGTACATGTCACTCCTTACTGGGTGAGGAGTCAATTCCAGTAGACTTAACTCTCTTCATGTCATTATCTTGCATAATTTTGATTGTTAAAATCCATAAGTTTTCTTGGGATTGATAGTGAAGTGATTTGTTGTTGGCTTCTCCATGGTGATTTATTGAGACAATACCTAGTTAACTGTCTGTTGACTCATCAATAGTTCTGCACTGATAGGTCTTATTTTTCATCCTACAGGGTTGCTAAAAACTGGCCTCACCCATAAGAAATTGGATGGCAAGTGTTAGCTTAGTCACTGACCATCTGGCAACAGCATATATAGATATTCATGCACATATATACACACACACATATATTAGTGCTAAACAATTTTTTTTTTTTTTTTTTTTTTTTTAAATTCAAAGTAATTTGACATTCTTCAGTTAATAATGGGAGAGGAATATCTTTATTCACCATTTAATTTTTGATAAGAGCCCAAAAGTTTCATAGCTGATAATCAGAAACTTGAATTAAAAAAAAAAAAATTATCTATATTTTTTTGTTAGCCACTGATGCCTATCAGTGATGGTAAGAGGGAGGCATATCTAATGAATATAATTTTTTTTTCTAAATATATCCTGTAGGTAACAAGTTACTTTCAAACAAAATCAATCCTCTATACTAAAAAATTAAAAAAAACACCAACACTGATCTGTATGATTTGTCTTGAGTTATACACTGTATTTTCGTATTTTGCTTTGATAAAGTCCACATTGAACGAAACGCATCAGCAATTACCAGTTTTCCTATTGTCATTTTTATTCATAAACACTGTATAGTATATCTTGATGAAATCTGATGATAGTCTAAGTTGAACAAAACACAATATTCAAACTCTTACAAAAAGTATATAACAAGATATGACTCCAAATACTCACATGTATGTGTATATATATATATATATATATATATATATATGTGTGTGTGTGTGTGCATAAAATCAATTTTCAAAAATGTTATAAAACTTTGTGGCATGATATAACACCCTGATGTTGAAGTGTTGTTTAAATACAAAAAAAAAAATCAAACTCTATAAACACTGTAGATTTGCTTTCTCAGGATGATTTGCAAGTTTATAATGAATTTTGTTAGAAATACCTCAGAATTGCATCTTACAAGTGAACAAAACAGGCTTATTTATACATACTGAATTTATAGCACTTGCAATGCATATTTATTTTTAGGGCTTAGTGAATTTCCTACTTAATATTCAGGGAGTTAATTCTGCGAAAGTAAACATTAGACAAATAATATTAATGATGATGAAACCATTTCATTAGCCCTTAGCATCTTGGGTTCTGAGTTTGTCAACACTTTTCTTATTTGTTCTTGTTTGACACATTTTAAGAGAATGAGTTTCTTTTTGTGGAAGGCAATTTCCAAAGTAGCATTATGAATTTTTTGCAATTTACATGTCATTGATTTTATTGATTACTTTAATGGACCAAGATTTCTCCTTTTTTCCTTTCGACCTGTTTGCTTAAATTGAACTAAATGATTTATTTTTTCATTTTTCCCTTTTAAGTTTTATGACCTGCAAAATTGATTTTTATTATTGTTTAATTTTAATATATTTTTTTATTTCTTCAGAGTGATAAGAAGAATGGTTGGGTAAATGTAGGAAATTTAGAAGGCTGTGTCCATTTCAAGATTGGTAAGTTGAAGTGACTATTATGTGTGCATGTGTATGCAAGAGAGATTTTCTTTTTATACTTTATTAGTGTAACTAAAATAATTAATATGATCAATAACTTTAAAGAAAGAATGAAACAAAAATGTTCCATACTTTGATGTAAACTAACTTAAATTGCATTCTGTGGTTAATGGTAGTCATCATTTCTTTGTAAGCTTTTTAAAGCTTTAATATAACAATCAACCTATACTTATATTTTCCTATACATGTGTTGAAGCTTGAATAAGCATGGAATAATAATAATACAACACAAAATGTACGTAACAAAATGTATTGAAACAATGAAAAAAGGTACACAATATTTACAGGTAGTTTTGGTATATTCTTGGGAAGACTGTTCCTGCAGAATGGGTTGACTAAGTCGCAGTCGGGCAGAGTCTCTGGATTCGATCTCTTAATCTTCCGTCGTCTTCCGGTACCAACCCATATTTATATGGTCGGTACTCCACTTATGTAAATTAGGTGTATCATACACAACAACATGGAAACCTTATGAAAATCAATATGTTTATGAAGAAAGAGTAATACTACAATTTTGTTAGACCCAAAGTCTCTGCTTTTGCGTCTCCTATTTTCAAAACTGACTCTTCAGTTGGTGCATGAGTGTCTGAAAGTTTTAAATTGTCTTTCAAATATGTGAACAGTTCAACAATGTTTAATTAGCTTTTCTGTTGTGTAACAATCATTCTCTTGGGTTTTAATTGATTTCCATTACTTCATAATTAAACTCTGATTTTTAAATTTATATAACAATAACAGAAAAATGATTGTTCCACTAGTTCCATAAGTAATATACAATTTCAGTCCAGAGATGTAAAATTGTTTTCTATTTTAAATATTAGCAATACAGTAAATATATATTGTCATTTAATGTTTAATTAAAATGTTTTGATAAACTATTTTAAAACCTTCCATTATGTTCTAGTTCATAGTATTATAACATGAAGTATTAATGGATATTTTAAACTGTTATTCTACATATAATCCTTCTACTTTTCATACAAATCTTAAGATATGAATAATAGAATCTTACTAACAAAGTAAATATGTCTATATTTTCTGTCATAAAAGATTTATGCACAATGTTTTAATGTAATCATCAAAGAATGAAACTGAAAAATTAAAATAATGGATAAAACATTTTATTTGATAATGATCATATTTGAAAGTTAAATTACTTTACTAAAAAAATAGACTGCTTCCATTAAGCAACATGTTAAAAAATACAATCTCTCAACTGAAAACTTTAATTCAAAGATGCAAAAGGAAAAAAATCTCTTTGTGTATGATTAATTTCCCTGAGAGTACAGTTGTGAATCAATGACTAAAAAGAAAACAGGGAGAAATCACAGAAAATTTCTTGGAATTGGGCCCATGGAAGGGGATGATGATATAGTACAATCCTTCTCCCTTGCCTTACCCATAGTCTTGTTATTGCTTTGGTGCCATTGTTTATCTATTCCTGACAGAACACAGCAATTACCAACTGTTTGACTGCACACAAGCAACATGCACAATTGATTCTCTTTGTCTATGAGGCTTTTTTTTTCTCTTTTATAATCAGATTTATGAGTTCAAGCACACATTCACTCTCTCCTTTTTATTTTAATTTTTGTTTTTTTTCTTTCTCTAATTTGTAAACAAAAATGAAGACTTTTCTCTGACTAAAGCATTCCAACTCCTTTTACACTCAATATCCGACATAGAACAAAAGATTAAAAAAGATTGAAAAGAAACAAGTTGTCATTTCATGGGGCTTTATTTACTCATGGGTGAAATGTGCTGATGGAATTTGCCTTTTCCTTTTACTAAAACAATTTCATTTTTTTTTCCTTCTTTCTTTTTTAATATTGCCCCCATTGTTTGTGCATGACTAAATGCCAGTGAACTTATTGCCAAAACAAAAAAAATAATTGTACAGAGTGCTCAAATGTGTGTAGACCTGTTGTAATCCACATAATCAAGATTAGCCCATTAGTCTGAATAACCAATATGGATTTTTTAAACTAAGTTGTTATTTTTTTTTTGGTGGTGGGGGATATTGATATTAACTTTTGTTTTCTCCTTACTTCATATAGAAATAATCACCCCAACCATTCTATTGTGAATCTTTGGTCTTGTTGGCATTTGGTTCTTGTGTGTTGGTGTGCTATCCAAGCAATTTATAATTTAAATCAACCTCTAAGCAAAGATGAAAGAGTTGGTGCCAGGAAGATTATTATAAAAATGTGACTCTGAATCACAGCAGGTTTAGATTTTTACCTTTGTGAGAAAAATTAAGAAAATGGATTTATTCTCACTTAACTATTATTGCAAGAATGAAATTCTAACATGAGAACCTTATTTTCATTATAGACTTTGAATTATTTATCAATTGAACTATAATTAATTAGAATTATTGTTTGTTAGTCTGATATGAATGATTGTTTAAGCATTTCCAGTTATGTTTGCATTTTATAATACTTTTTTATTTTATATTTTATTTACTTTTTTTTTTTTCATTTATTTTAGTAAAATATGAAAGGATCAAGTTTCTTGTGATAGCACTTCAAGACAGCATTGAGATCTATGCATGGGCCCCTAAACCATACCATAAGTTTATGGCATTTAAGGTAAGTGTTTCAATGAGATACTTTTTTTTTTTACTTTCTTGTGGCCTATATTGATGGCTTTTATCTCCTCCTACCATGAAAACAAATCTGATAAAAATCACCTTGATTTATATGCCTTCATTTTTAGTAGGCAAACAACTAGTCAACTATATAGCATTTACTCATTCTTACATATTAGCTTTAAGATGAATTTTGAATTGTTATATAGTAAATTGTATTATAAAAGATCATTCACTCTTATACTGCAGTAATTTAATCAAGAAAGTAATAAGTGATATAAATGAAGCAAATCCCTCATGAAAATATTTTTTATCTGTACATATTCCAATTAGTATGTTTACAAGCTTGAATTCAAGTAGAATAAGTTTTTCTTTGTTCTCTTGTAAAATGTTTAATAACTTAGTCGATACCCACCTCTCATATACTTTACATAAACTTATTAAATTGACTAGTAGAATCTGTTTGAGCTTACTTTTATATAGATGAGGATTTTCTAACCAGAATTATAAAAACGGTTTCCTTTAAGTTTCCTCTTAAAGTTTATTACACTGGTCAAATCTTTGGTTATCATTTCTTGCAAATTGGGCCATGGGTAAATTTTATGTTTTTTGCTCTCATGAACATTAGTCCATAGAAATGGGGAAAAAAATATTAGTTACTTTTTTTTCTTTACAATTTTTTTTATTTCTCCCTTTTCAAGTATTAATCATAAGATTTTGTATAATTCATGGTGATTGAAGTGTGCTTTAAGCTACAAGATGAAATTGTTGTTTGCCAAGAAAACAATCTTAGCTCACCATTTTTTCTCCACCTTTCAAGTTACACAGGTGTATTTTGATAATTAGGCTTTGTTTTTAACCTTTTTATGCTCTTCATGAGTTAATAACAGATGTGTTTTTTCTTATTTACAAATTTGGCAACAAATTGAATAATCCCATTAGAAATATGCCAAAGGTTATTCGTGAAGGTATTTTTTTTTTTTAACTAACCTCTTCAAGAGGATGGAAGTGTTTATTAATTATAATTTGAATACTATTAGAAAATAGAAGCACACTATAGTTCAAAAGAAGTTTTCATTGAAGAATAGTTTTAACAAGTTCATATATATTTTAAAATATACACAAACTTTTTTTTTTAATAATTACACAAACTTTTTTTTTTTGATAATTTCAATGATTTTCTGTTAGAATTTAATTTTTTATCCAGTTAAGTAAATATTTTCTACATTATTCTAAAAATTCTTTTTCTGTTGATTTTTCCTAATCAATTGTAACATACATACATACATACATACATACATACATACATACATACATACATACATACATATATATATATATGTGTGTGTGATAAATGGATGATCAAAAAGCCAATCATTTTTTTTTTTTTTTTTTTTTTTTTAAATTGAGTCAGTCCTCTTCAGAGTTTGATACTTGGTGGGGTAGGGTGGTGTAGATATTTATTTTTAATATAAATCTTTAACAAAAGTGTTATATGAATTTCTGTTGGAGTTAATAAGTTAAAACCCTCAAATGAAACAAAAGGTATACATATGTTTTATGCATCATGTCCTTTCAGGTTTTGGCCAATCATGGCTCTCCACAACACTGTTTTTTGTTGCTCTAAATGACTTTTGACCCTTTACCCTACCTCTTTGCCCTGTTTTTGCCATCCATTCACTCAAATACTTCTTTCCTTATCTATTAAAAAGAAACATATCTTAAGTTCTAAATTGGTCTATCAAATTGTATACCTTGGCCAACATCTTTGCCAGTGTATAAAAGCTTTGAATAAGCCTGAAGCTAAGAGTGATTTCTAATACATACAGACTTCTATCATATATCAAATTGAAATCAATATTTAAGCACTTCCTATATCTATCCTTTTCATATCCTGGAAATAAACTAAAATGACAATTTTGACTTTTGCAATTATCCAATAGCACCACAATTCATAGAGATTCTTGAAAGACAAAATTATTTATTCTTAAAAAGTTACTAGCATGTTAAATTTAGTTACCATTTCACATTTTCTTGTATAAAAATCTTTATTCCTATTTTTCTTTTTATTCATATTTTTATATATTCTGGAATACAAAAGTAAATAATAATGATGATCTTATCCAAATTTTATACACTTTTTCAATTTAATATGAAAATGAAATGGTAATAATTGCCTAATCATTTCATAAGGTTTTGCCTTCAGGAATTGCTAGTATTTCAATCAGGATATGTAGCCACAAATTTTATTCAAACCAGTTGTTATCCACTATTAAACATTTTCAGAATTGGTGTAGAGAGAGATTTAGAATACTGGCTAGTTGAATTGATATGTCTCCTGTTATTTGAAAAAAATTGAAATTTTTCAAATACCAGAGATATACCAATTCAAAAAGTACATGGAAGGACTTCTCCCAATATTCAATGAGTTATTTATTTGAACAAAAACAGCAAATTTTGCATGGAGAATAGAAAGCATTTGACAGTGGTAGATCAAAAAATTTATTGATTAATTCTCATGATCAAGTCAATTTTTTGGCATCAATCTTTTTAAATTTTTCTGGGCCATTTTGGATTATAAAATAAGAAAAATGTCTAGAAAATTTATGAAAATTTGCTTAATATTTTGAATGCAGTCTGACTGGGTATCTCTTCTGGGAAGATAGCGTTTCTAAAAATCTGCAAATAGCAAAGCTACTAAATTTCATTATGTATAATAAGATTCTTAAATGAAAGCTCTTTGTTTATTTTTGTCATGTCCCTGTATATACACTAGAGCATTTAACCAAATTTACATGGGTACAACCAAAAATTTGTGTCATGTTCTTAAATAGCCTTGTCAGACTTTCATATGGATGCCTTGCATAACACCAAACTTGTTCCGAAATATCTAAATTGTCATCCATATACAATCACTTTCTTAGATGAATGGTTAAAAATAGTTTTAAGCAAGTAAAGCATGTAGAATAAAGCCCTCATCACTACTGGAAAGTGCAATAAAAGCTACTGGACTTGAAAAACCTTTTTTTCCTGAAAAATTGTTTTGAGAGAAAGATTTTATAAATTTCAACCAAATGCAGCACTGACTGTTTGGTCAGTGAATGGTGACTTTCTTTATAAGGAAATGTTTAATATATATTAAAAATGTATTCAGTTATTCAAAATGTAATTCATCTACTGTACCAATATGTTTGTCTAAAGACAGGGACATTACTTACTCTATATTTTTTTTATTTTTGATGTATGTGAATTATATGTTGGATAATTCTATAAGAATATTAGTCCCCACCCTCATAATCAATAAGATACTAATGTTGCTGATTGTAGTTACAAAATGAAAGCAAAATTGGCCAGCCAATAGCCTGTAATTTAAAAAAAAAAAATGAAAGCATCAGCTGTTTAGCACTTGATGTTCAAGCAAAAATCAGTTGCTAATTGGTTTAATACAGCAATTAATTTGTGAGAGATTTAGTAGATATTTGCAAAGAATCTATACTGTAGAAAACAACAGAGCTCAAAATTGTATATTATGTAGCAATAGGGGTAAATCATGCATTCTGTTGAATTGTTATTAAAAATATGACTTGTGAAAAACTTTTTTTTATACAGAGAGAGAAACAATCAAAATCGAATATTAATACTGTTAATTATATTTCTAAAGAAAAGAACAAAGTTTACTAACAATTGTTAAGTCTGAGTTTTTCCTTTATGGTTATAAATTATCATAATTTTTTAAAAGATAATTTCATTAATGAATAAGACATGAGAAAATGTTGATATATTAGCTTATCTATTGTAGAAATAATAGATTTGTTTTCATTTAGAAATTAAGTTTCCAGACACACAAATCACTGAATTTATTTGATTTTAGAGGCATATCAAGAATGATAGGTATTTCCTAATGTGGAAGGTGTCACCAACTTCATTTGTTCATGATTTAATGGGTCAACAATAACAAGTATAAAATTATAATTGCTGAGATGATATTAATAAGCAAATAGAAAAGATATTTTAAAGACTGAAAATAAATTTGTAATTTTGACTTTTTTTTTTATTAGAGATTTTAAACACCTTTCTTTTTAAAATTATTCTATTACTTCAAATAGTAAATGACATTTTTGAATACTTGAATTAAAAATATCACCTGTGCCATAGCTGCGACACTGGAATACCAATGAATACACCTTTCTCCATAACTAGTCCAACAGATATGATGAAGTGTGGTAAAATTCTCAGCCCAAACCAGTTCTCAGAATCTGAAGAAAGAATAAATTTTCTTTCTAACCCCTTCTTGGATGAGCCAAGAACTTTCATGGCAGCCTCTTGTATTCATATTTAGCATGTTAGCATTTTCTTTCACCTGCAGAATTTTTTTGTTTCTTCACTCTTCATATTCTACTTTGCCTTTTGCCTCTCCATGTCCATCTTGAGTCTTCTTAATAAAATAATCATTAGACAACATTAGCCTTGTAATTCTTGACATTGGTCTAACAAACAAATTATATTTGTCAGAAGCCATTGATCCAGTAAATGATAATAGTGTGAATTGCTACAGGATGTTGAGGTCAAACCACAATCTGAAGGCAATCTCATTGCAAATCAAATGTTTTTATTATTTTTAGTAAAGTTTCTTTCGTTATTTGTACTTTGCAACAATTTAAATTTGCTTCTTTCAAGTAGAACAAAAAAATAAAAGTTTCTTTTCTGCTTTTGTGTAAGATTGCCATTGGCTTTTTCTATTTGCATTCACACTTTTAAATATTCTTCTTTCCTCACCTGTTGCTGATAAAATGATCATTTGCTCCAGGGAATCATAGGATTAGGATCATACATTTAAAATAAAGTCTCTTATTTCAGAAATGCTGCCTGCTTACATTTCTTGTTGTAGAGCCATTTTCAAATATCCAGTGTTCAAGAAAACTGGAATCAACATTACTTTTATTTGCACAACCTTAAATAGTAATAGTTGTATTCTTCAAGGTGTTTCAGTGCATGTCAGTTTCTCCTTCTGAAATGCTTTCCATGTAAACTTTTTTTTAAATATTTTATTGACTCAGTGAAAGAGAAAAACACTGCAATGCTTCAGATAATAAATTACACTTTTTATAAAGCACTTAAGAACAAAATTGAAGTAGTTTGAAAATGTGAAAACAGAATGCTGAGTATATTTTAAAATTTTTTTCTGTTTCAAAAGAAATCTTGATGCAGTATGACTAATTTATTCATTAGTTATTTAAAAAACAAAAAATCATGACATTCATTTTTATAGTACTTGTGCCTGTCATCAATGGAAATCTGAGGGTCGAAATGAATCAATCACATTTTTCTCATTCTACCTCCATATAAATATACATCTTATTCAACTTTATAAAGAATAACAACCTAGAGTCATGAAAAATACTACATATATTCACCTCACTGCTCAACACACTTGGCACATTGTTTCTCAAGTTTCTTTAACACCTCCCCACCTACCCTAAAAAAAGAAAAATATTGATTTTAGGAAGTATGTTGGGATGACAACCTTCTTCTACACCCCCTCACATTTTGCTTTTAACATCAAAATTCAGTAATCTGATTTATGTTGAGATTTTCAGGGTGACTGAAAAATAACTCCCTAACTCCCTATTTTATGTATGGTGGACTCTCCTGTCTTGTTAGGCAGGAGAGTTCCTCATACATAAAATAGGGAGTTACTTTAATGTACAGAGTGATTGAAAAGTATCATTTGCATGTGTGTTTGTATTAATAAGCAGGGCACAACCATCAAATTTAAGTTCTTTTTTAATTTTGCACATGATTTCATGTCTACTCTTCATTCTTGGTTGTAATTTATTCTGAGTCTCTATATAGTGTATTAGAGGATTATTCTAATTGTTTCCATAGAAACTTGTAAAAAGTGAAAAATCAGCATTATTATGTTATATTTTCCTTTTTTACAAAGATAATTTTGTTAGCACAAAATAATGCTTGCTGTTTTATGATTTCTCTCTCTCACACTCTCTCTCTCTCATATATATATATATATATATATATATATATATAATCAATTCGTCCCAAGCAAGGTAATAATGTAACTAAGATACAAGAGGCTACTGAGAGTGAAAGAAAATGAAAAGATTTTAGAAGGAACTGGAAACCCGGTCCTAAACTGTCAACAACAGATAAACCTCTACTTCTGTTCATAAAGTGGGGAGTAGTGTGAACTGGAAAATAGGCAAACTTATCTACTCTTCTATCTATCTATCTATATATATATATATATATATATACACACACACACAGTGTTCCTCCTCTTATACAAATGAGAACAATTACATCACTCATAATACATATCAATATAGTAAATAAGAAAACCTACCAAAGTGTAGCAAGATGAAATTAAATGACAAAGTATTAAAACTGAAATTATAAATTTTAAATTTTAAAAACTTTAGAAAGTACCCATGTGGATTTTAGAATGAGAATTTTATGATTGTCTCCTTAAAATGACGGGATCATTGTGAAAATGGTTGTAAAGATTTTCTGGTTTCCTGTAACCAGATATTTACACATAATCACTAAATATTGGTACAATTGAGGCCACCAGAAAAATTGATGTTAAAATCCCTGACATTAGAGATCCTCCTTTAATGTACATTGGATGCTAGCCATTGGCCACAAATTTTGCTTTCCTTGATGCAATGTGTTGATTTATGGTGTTATTGATTTTGAAACATAGCTGCAGCCTGTTCCCCCCCCTCTCTCTTTTTTTTGGGGGGGGATAATAGCTAAAGCATTTTATAATTTTTTTTTTTTTTTTTTTTTTTTTTTCCACCATAGATTTGCAAAGCACGTGTGTAAGTGGAGGAAGGGTCATCAATTGCTATTAAGTTTCAACCTTGTAACTAAGAATGAAGAGGATCTCTTAACTAGTTGAACCTTGCCCATGGTTGGACTGTATTCAAAAAGGTCCATGGCAACTCTGTTTAACAACAATAACAGCAGCCATTATTGTTCTTCTCAATTGCAGCACTTGCAGAGTTCATGTTTCTGCAGCTGTACAATTTGTGCTGAATTACTTTTTTTTAATTAGCCAATCAGAAAAGAAATTATCTTAAACTTGTAAGGATTAATTTAAGAAAAAAATAGACTTATATAAATAATAGTGCAAAAAGTAGAATTTATCATGGTATTTTTAAAAAAAGAGGAAACCGTAATTATAAAAATTGTTTATTAAAAAAAAAAAAAAATTAAGTATTTTAAAGCAGACACTGGAAATAAATTTTAATATGCGTTTTTCTCTCCCCTTATAATTTTTACTTGATTTCTATGTCAGTCCAGAATAAATTGTAGATTATTTGCAAAAATCAAGAGAACAAGAAAAGGAAAGCATGTTATATGTAGGCAAATGAGTTTTTGAATACAGGCAAAACTATATGAATTTGAATTGTCTGTCAGAAGAGTCCAGAAAGGGACAATCTTTATGTATTTGACTGATGGTTATTAGTGAGGTAGGAAGTAAACAATTGGATCATGTTCTCATCATATTAAGCATAAGGGTTAAATGCTAAAAGGTTTAGTATCAGAGAGGATATTTAAATGTTAAATGACATGCTTCAAGTCCACCATGATTGATTTTGGTAAGAATAAACTCCTATATGAAATGGGAAAACTGCCTAAAAAATAATTAGACTCTTAGAGAAAAAAGCATTTGTCATGTCACTTCTCAGTTATAAAATTATTTACATTTTCATTGTTCAGTGTATATTTCTTTGCTATTAGGTGTTTAATTTATAAATTTTCATAATTTGAAATTAAACTTAATGAAACCACTGCATGCAACAGTCATGAAATAGAAGTAAAAATATTATAGCAAAACAATTATGAAAATAGAACTACCAGAAAATGAATATTGTAAAAATCCACAGAAAGATTATATTTGTTTTAAATCTGCTCATCCTCAAGAGTTGAACTTATTTAATGTGTTTATGTTGTGATTTATGACTACTTAGAGCTGTTGCCAACAATGACCATTAAAAAGTACAAAAATGAACTACATACTTAAGAGATACATTTCTTAAAATATTTCATCTCATAGTTACAGAGGCACTAAAACTAAACAGTCAGCATCTTATAAACAAATGGTAACCAACTGTTAATTATATTTATTTGTTAACATCAGATAATTAAATTGTTATTGATTCTCATACAAGTATTCATAATTTTCTCTTCTGCATACAATCTTAAATATTTTAATTCTTTTAGTGCCAATGTTTAAAAAAACTTTTGCAAGTATTATTCTCTGCACCTCTTTTTTCCTTTTTTTTTTTAACATGGCATCAAAAATATTTTCAGATTTTCCTCTCAAAAGATATTCTATTATTTTCTCTAAAACATTTCACCTTGTATAGAAAAATTATGATTTTGCTGTTGTGATTGTTGTCGCTGACTGAAAAATGTGTGGCTGCAGGCATTGCTTACCTGCAGGGAAGCCTTTTACTTGCTCTTTGTCTTTGTTTTTGGACTTTTCCTTCCAAAACCTTTTTTGTCATTTGACCTTGTGCTTTTTAGTAACCTCTCTCTCTCTTCTTTTTAGTTCACATCTTCATTTTATTACATCCTTACTCTTTACCTTTTAACTTCAGTTCTTGAACTTGAATCTTATTCTCTATAAGGTTAATTATGCTTCTGATATTTTATATGAAAAAAGTGACTTCTCACACTCAATTTTACTGCCTGAAGTAATTTTATTTAGGTTTCATAGTTAATATTAACTTGTTCTTTCCTTTCATAGACTTGAGGAATGCATGACTACTAAGAGTTTTTTTTTTTTTCTCTCAAATATTTTCTGAATGAAGGCATAAATTCCTGTTTTATTTTTGTTTTTTTCTTTAAATTAAAAAAAAATTGTACAGTGACAGTTATCTCAAAAACTCGATGAGATTAAAAATTTTTTCCTTATTGAAGCAATTCATTTTTGAAAAAATCATTCCAATACAGACTCATATGAGCCTCAGTCATCACTCACAAAAAAAAAAAAAAAGGGAAAGGAAAAAAAAATGTTATTCACCAATGCAGACAAAAATGACTATTTAGGAAATTGCAAGAACATTGCAGTTTAGTATTGCAAGTTTTAAAAATATTAAGAATCAATTAAATTTAACCAAATTGGTTTGGTTCAAAGACTTTTGTCTGCAGAGCACAAAAGAGAACAATACTGGGATAATACTGAGAAAATTACATTTTTTATTTCTTTTTTCCTTTCTTGCTTCTACTGATTAATTTTTTCTTTTTTTTAGGATAGTAGTAGTAGTATGTTGCTAAATCAAAGTAAACAAGCACATTACCAAGCAGAGTTTGAGTTAGTAAATTGTAGAGGAGTGAAAGAAGTATATATATTTTAATTTACCAACAAGGTAGGTAGAAGCAGAAGCAAGACATTTTGGATTTGTTTTCTATAAAACCAAACAAAGAACTTTCAATTCAGATTAATGACTGAATCTTTTTAACAATAATAAAAAAAGTCAGTAAGTTTAATTGCAGAAAGATGCAAATTATTTACCTAAGTGGTAGAAGTGCAGGAAATGCTTACTAGTTTGTGACAAATACAGTACAAACCATCTTTCTAAACTTTATAATACAGACTCATCAATACAGAAGAAGGGAAATTTGTTGCAACTTTAACACTGTCTCTATTGAAAGTCAGAATACTTTATTTATTGTGTTTATCTTAGCTAAAACTTTCTTTAAAGTTTCCTGCCTGGAGAGCAGTATACAAATCAGAACAGTGGAATTGTATTTTGCACACTACCAACCACAACCAAGTT